>CM035114.1:48647806-48921111 GCA_020205505.1 Panax japonicus
TCGCCACTAGTTTTTCTATGTAAGGATTAGTATCTTTTTAGTTTATAATATGTAATATTCACTATTTTTAGTGTGGTTGGTGACCAATTAATATTAAAAAATAATTTTAATATAATGTCTAATATACGTTTAATATATTTATTAAATATAAATTTAGATGTTATAATTTTTACTTAACTTGATCTAATTAAATAAATAATGAATTTGTGCAATAAATAATAAATTTATTTATCAAGAAAATAAAGTTGTATAATTTTTGCTAAAAATTTTTTAAAGATTAAAATTTACATAATATGCTTTCAAATATATATTTTATTTTAAAAAGTAAAATCTTAATAAACATAAAAGTACAAATTAACGCTAAAACATTATAATTATTTTTTTTCAAGTATTAAAATTTACGTAAAATAAACTTATTATAACATAATGAATCTTATTATTTGTGACAAATGAATTGTTTGAGTTGTGATTCTGGGACAAAATCCTTGTAAGGAGAGAATGATGTAACAACTTCAGAATTTTTTACACTATAATTCAAATATTTATTGAATAACTAAATATTTTAGTTGACGTGTTTATTGTTAAATAAATATTGTTTAATTTGATTATTTATTAATTAATTAAATAATTCATGAGTTGTTGGGAATTAACTAATTAAGTATAATATGTTAATTAAGTTGATATTCGGTGATTTCTGTATGCTGAAGTTAATTTAATCAAAAGAGTGATGAATTAGTTATTATGTGATAATATTCTAATTTCATGTAATGATTAAATTAGAGAGTTGATTATGATTAAATAAATTATTAAAGGTCATTTTAATTTAATTTGGTAAATAAAAGTGATGTATTAATTATTAAATAAAATTATAATTTTGTGGTAATTTGGTAATGTGGTATGTTAAGTAATAAGTTGTTGTTAGTTTTAATTTAATTAAATTTGAATATGGAATTTAATTAAATAAAGTGTGACAATAAGCTATATAATAAATGAGTTATTTAAATAAATTAAAAGAGTTTTAATTCAGTTGCTAAACAAGGCTTAAGGATTTTAAGTCTTTAACTTTAATTTAGTTTTTGCCAAACAAGCTTTGTGGCTTTTCGAATTTTTAAAAAAAAATAAACTGACAAAGAATTAAGGAAGGGGTACCTATATGTTTTGTCAATTTTTATATTACGTAATAATCTATATTATATGTATATGTCAGTTTTATAAGTTACGTATAGTATAGAGAGAAGAAGAAAAACAGAGAAAGAAAGAAGAGCTTGAGAGAAAGTGAGAAGTCTGAGTTTGAAGGAAGGAGTTTGAGAAATCAAAGAAGCTAGCTAATCATCCTTGTGGTTAAACAAGTAAATTGAAGGTATAATTTTAATTTTTAAAATTTAGTTTAGTTTTATTTCAAAAGTTTCTTTGTGTTTAAGTTTCATGAACAATTAGTTGAAGTATGGGTTAAACATGTTAATTAGTAAACATAAACTGTTTTTGTGAGGTTTATATATGATTTAGAGTAGTTTAATCCATGAAAGTATAATATAGTGAAGAAATTATGTTTACAGAAATACAAACTGATATTATATATATATATATATATATATATATATATCTATATATATATATATATATATATATATATATGATATGGCTTATTTTAGAGTCAAAATTGATACTCAATTCATAGTATAAAGTGTAAATTGACTATTGATTGTAAAAATACATGAAGAAACGAAAACAAAGTAATTTAACTAACTGTTTTGGTTAAAAAATGAATTCATAGTGATTAATTTCGCTATAAATGTCAAAAAAAATGAAGAATAGTAAAAACAGTGAATTTAAATGTTGTAATTTTGATGCTTATTTTGTTTATATGGATAGAAACATGTTAGAAACATTAAATTATATTTTTGTAAAATTTATGAATTTTATATGTGCTAAATTTGTTGTTAGAAAAGAGTTTTTAGGCCTATTTGACTTTATTATGTGTTCTTCACGAACTGGAACGACCTGGAACTGTGCCGAGGCGCTGCAGCGCCAGCCCAGAGCACAGTTCCAGCGCTGCAGCGTCGGCACAACGCGACAGCGCTAGTTCAATGCCTATGTTGAGCGCGATAGCGCCAGACCAGCGCTGTAGCGCCGATCCTCAATACAAACTGGAGTACTGCAGTGCAGTTGGCAGTTTGGCCTAGAAATGTGATTTTTAGTATACAACCCTGTAAATGTTAATGTAGCATAATCATATGATTATAAAATGTGATTAATCATGTTTAAGTGTTGTTATAATATCAAATATGAAGATTGTCAATTAACAAGTTATGTGATAAATGAAATTAGTGTTAATAAAATTAGAAGTGTGGCTTAACCACGTGGTTAAACCTAAGACTGCAAGTCGTACATGAAATAGATATTTAATTATGTACTGAGATTATATAGTAACTAATTATATCATGATGACATGTGTATAAAATATTGAGAATCAAGTTATATTGTTTAGCTTACACGCAAGACAAGTTTCCGAACCATAATCTCTATTTGAGCTTATTCTTCCTTACTTATTTTATGTAAGTTTCCTTACCCTATCTTGATTACAATTATGCAAGTTCCTAAATCTTACTTCTTTGCATTGAGCAAGTTCTTGAAATCTGTTGAGAAAAGTTTTTAATCTTGTTTCCTTGTTGAGAATTGTAACCTTAGCTTACCATTATGTTCGAGCAAGGTTTATGATACCTTTTCAATTCAATGCTTTGAACTATATTCTTAAAGCATGAGCTTGTTGCTTTACAATATTCATTAATGGTTCATAACTACTTTAGCTTACGTTGTGTTGAACCTTTACGTTGTCATTAAATTTTTGATTCAACTAATCCTTAGTTGATGAACATTGAACTCTAAATTACCCTTGAAACTCATCCAAACCAAACTTCCTTTGGTGCGAACTCGTATGTTAAACTGAGATGAACAACCCTATTATAGGGGATTGTTTACGCGAAAGCGTTAAGATGTTTATGCACAATGCATGGTACGAAGGGCTGATCCCCCTAAGTACGAGAAAGAAGGTCCATATAATCTAAGGACTGTTAAAGGTTCAAGTAGAATACTTATAACATGGGACATAGTTCCATGGTCTTGTGACCCTCAGATGAATTTCAATATCAGTCCTTGATTATCGATACTATAAAATGTTATTAAATTCAGTTAAGATTATTCATTACCATTTATTATGTCCTTTCAAGTGAGCATTTGTTTTGCTCACTCTTGCATATATATAACCATTGCAGCTAAAATTGAGAAGGTTGATGAGCCAACCACTAGCAAAGGGAAATGAAAGATGAACAAGTGTTGAAGACTTATTAGTTTACTTGAGATTTATGTTTTCAGACTTGATTAAATTATGTGATGTAATTATTAATTTTCTGTATTTGATGAATATTTTAAGGTTAGATGACCTCAGATTTTATTGGATGTAATTATGTAACCCTTCAATGGGAAGATTTATTGTTTAAATTTTATTATATTTGGGTAGTTAGAAATGAATGATTGGACAGTGAACACCAAATCACGTGGGAATGAAGTACCCAGATTTAGGGGTATCACATTATTCATATAAAAAGGTATTAAAAATTATATTAATTATTTTCTAAAATATTAAATTAAACATAATTCACTCTTAAGCATAATTATTTACAATAAAAATGACACATGTTATTATTCAAAAAAGAAAAAATACATTTAAAAAAATCTTTTAATAAGATAGAGGTAGTAATAAATATTATTATATTTTCTTTTATTTAATATTGTAATAAAAACAACACCAACTGTAAACTAAAAATGTAATTACAATCATAAACATTCTAAATTTTGACATATACTCAAGAAAATTTAACATATAAAAATCATAATATGAAACTAAGAATTCAAATATTAATTTTTTAAACACCAAAAACTAAAATATCAACATACTCAATCACTTTAATTAGAAAACCTCCATTAATAATCTAATTTAAATTATTAATATTTGTATCACTTATCCAAAATATGTGTTAATTAAATTAAATTATTTGAATGAGATAGTCTTAATTACAAATAAAACTATAATTAAAATGTATTGTATTAAAAAGGATGATTAAACATATATATATATATTATTCAGGAATTAAAATTTGATAACATACAAGGGTAAATATATAATTTTATCTATTTAGTCAACCCTAAAATTTGCAGGGGTACTAACTGTTACTTAAAAAATAAGAGTAAATGTGAGTGTTATTATGATTATTTAGAGGGGGTGTCAATCAATATATTTTACGCATGTTAATAATATATTCCCTTCATTTTAAAATATAAAATCTAGTTTGATTATTTAAATCTAATATGATACATTTTTAAAATTCAAAATTGATGTGATTTTTTTACTTTATAAAAATAATAAATCTTGCATTTACTAGCTCTCTTTAAGTAGTTTATAATTTTCATATTTGTATTGTATAAAAAGATTCAACACTTTTGAATTTGAGAATATATCAATTTGACTTTAAAAAGTCAGTATTAATCTTATATTTTAAAACAAATATAATACTTTTGAGTCATGTTATACTTTGCAAAAGTTTTCAGTCGAATTATGATTGCAACGTATGTGCATACATGCGATAAGTATGAATAAAGAAGGGTTCCATTTTAATTTATTATATTTATCACATACACTTCCACGCTGGTCGCAATCCAACTTAATCAAATATTTGTTGTAAGACTCCAACTTTTTATGAATAAAAAATTAATTTTCTCTAAATGTTATTTTGAATAATAAGGTGTGAATTTGATATAATATTATAGTTGTGGGTAATATTTAAAATTTTTGCAAATTAAACAAGTTGTCATAAAATATTCTTTTAGTCGGAGAATATTCGTTTTATCAGGGAATATTCATACGACGACACAATCATTTGTGGACCCTACAACAGAATTACTATTGGATTTATATAGCGACAGAAATAACCTTTTTATAAAAATAACGACAAGACTTTTACCGTTAAACTATTGAAATACCTGGTAATATAAGTACAATAATACGCGTGGTTGCACAGTAACACTCGGTATTGTACAATATTTTGGTTATTTGTATTATTAACAATGTCTAGAAAGTTCTGTCAAGGAAAGGGGTTAGGTCATCTAATTGCGCGTCAATAAGGAGAAGTCCTTATCGGAAAGTCCCCTCTTTCCTGAGAATGATCTGGTTATTAATATTGCGAGTTATAATATTAATGATGAATAAATGTTAATAAAAATGTGTTTAGTGAAGTCAAGTGATTTGTGATAAATTGACGGTTTTTATGAAGTATTTATTATAAATTTGGCTTATTACATGGACCCCCACTTACTCATTTTTTAAAATCGTCGGTAGAAAGTTATCTTAGTTTTTGTTTTATATTATATGGTACTACATAGTGTTACATAGTACTGCATAGTGTTGCATAATATTGCATAGTATTTTATAATGCTGCATAATGCTGCATAGTGAAAATCAAAAAAATCATACGAATTCGCCGAATTCGCCCGTGAAGAATTTTCTGTTCACCTGTGAAGATTTCAAACAGTGCCCTGCCATTCTCCTCTAAATACGATGCTTAGTTTAGAAATAAAAATCACACCAGAATCAGAGAATTCTTCTTCTAAAATATTGAGCGTATTTCTTTTGAGTTTAAGGAAACTTTGAGTGTAGCAAATAATGCAAGTTTTCTTTAAGAATATCTCCGCTATACCATTCAGAATTACTCTCCTTTTAAGGTAAGGGGTATTATTTATTTCATATTCGTAAGAGATATTGTTTTTCGTATTCGTATGGAATATTATTTTCGTTCAATATTCCTAAGGAATATTATTTTCGTTCAATACTTGTAAGACCCCAACTTTTTTGAATAAAGAATAATTTTTCTAGAAATATATTTTTTAATATTATGGTGTGGATATGATATAATGTTATAGTTGTGGGTAATATTTGGAAAATTTTACAAAGTAAGCAAGTTGATATAAAATATTCGTTGTGTCAGTGAATATTCGAGTGGTCGGGGAATATTCATTTTGACAGGGAATATTCGTACGACAGCACAATCATTAGTGAACCCCACAACGAAAGTATTGTCATAGTTAAAAAAGGACAGAAATATCTTTTTATAAAAATAACAGCGGAAGTTTTACCGTTAAACTATTGAACTACCCAGTGGTAAAAGTAAAGTAATACGCGTGGTTGCATAATAGCACACGGTATTGATTATTGATGCTTACGTGAGAAGTCACTCAGTTATACTCAATTATTGCTATAATAGTTGTTGTATAGTATCTCACGTTATTTGATTCAATTATTGTCACATTATCATCTGCATAATATTTTATAATTGAGACAACAAAGTTATTCATATTATTATTTGCAATATTGACAATGTCTAGAAAGTTCGGTCGAGGAGAGGTTTGGTCACCTAATTACGCGCCAATAGGGAGAAATCCTTATTGGTAAGCCCCCTCTTTCCTGGGAATGATCTGATTGTTAAATATTGTGAGTTATAATATTAATGATGAATAATTGTTGAAGTATTAAAAATGTGTTTATTGAAGATAGTGAATTACAAAAGTTAGAGGGGAATAATGCAAACTTGGAAAACTTTAGAGGTACTAAAGTGTAATAAGTTAAATTAATCTGGACCATTGGTGGTGGTTTTAATAGTAAATCAATCTGGACCATTGATGGTGGTTTTAAAAGTAAATCAATCTGGACCGTCGGTGGTGGTTTTAAAAGTAACTCAATTTGGACCTTCGGTGGTGGTTTTAAAAGTAAATCAATCTGGACCGTCGGTGGTGGTTTTAAAAGTAAATCAATCTGGACCGTCGGTTGTGGTTTTAATAGTAATCAATCTGAACCGTTCGTGAATTAGTTACTATTTAGTCTATTCTCCTATAAATAGAAGCTAAATTCTTCTTTCATTCTCACCAATTCACTGAGATTCACAAGAGACACTATAGAGAGCAAGAAGAAGAGTATTCTTCTACTTCACTTTTGCACTATCCAGCTTTCTACTGAGGTAAGTGATATTATTTGTTATATTCGTAAGGGATATTATTTGTTGTGTTCGTAAGGGATATTATTTTTTATATTCGTAAGGGATATCATTTGTTGTGTTCGTAAGGGGTATTATTTCTTTCGTATTCATAAGGAATACTAGTTTTTCATATTCATCCTTTATTTAGTATGTCAGAATAACCTGTCTATGCGGATTACGTACCGTATGACAGATGAAAATCCATTTGTAGTTTTTGTATGTTAATTCTTTTCATATTCTTAAATCTAAACTTACTATGGTAAGTATTGCTTCTATAATCCTTGAAATTAGTGGAATATTCTTGAGTTTTGTGCTTCATCCAGTATCATTTTATTGGAATATTGATATGAACTTTCTTATTAAATATCAATATTTTCACCGAAAGTACTATTCACAGAGTACTATTCACGAGTTACTATTCACCCAGTTACTATTCACTATAATATTATTCACTCGGGTAATCGGGGCATTTTTCATGCCGGGCTATTATTCACGAGTTATTATTCATGAGTTACTATTCACCTAATTACTATTCACTCAAATATTGTTCACTCGAATATTTGGGGCACTTTTCATGTCAGGGTACTATTCACGGGGTACTATTCCTGAAGTACTATTCATAGGATACTATTCACCAAAAAATTTATTTCTTTTCTGTCCAAATTATTTTTGATACATGGATACTATTCTTGAATTTTACTCCACAAAGCAGTATCATGTTGAAAATTTGGACATTATTGAATTCTGGATAAATTAAATTATAAATCTTTAAAAATTTATCCTTTGCTTTCTTTTAATTGAATTCTTATATCATTGTCATCATTCTCATGCTTATATTATGATGAAAGTCATCTTTGGCTTACGTGCATAGATGGACGGTTGATTGGTATGATTATGACCAGAGATAATTCGGTATGATCATGACCATTGATGATTACACGAATAATTCTTAGCCCGTAGTGCAAGAATAATTTGTGGACCTGATGCTAATGAATATCCTTGGCCCATAGTGCAGAGATGATTCGATGATGTGATCTATTTATTAAGCTGAGTCCCAACAATAAAGTTAATGATAAACTTTTTAAATCATAGAAGATAGTAGATATCATGCTCTACTTGACTCTTCTAATGGATTGCTTGTTTCGCTGTAGTTAAACTTGTTGTCTACCACAATTAATCATCTGATTAATTTTATCATGTGCACCACTCAAAGCATCAATATAGACCTTAGTTGCTTCTTTGCTAGTAAGGGCCTTGTCAACCATATCTAAGGCTAGTTGCATTAATTAACTCCGCTTCAATATATATGACTTGTTATCAGTTATCTCAATGCCACTACCATCAATGACTACCCTGAATTTAACTGGTTTTGTCCATCTACTCAAAATGTATTGATTTGGCAATCTTTCATAATCATGCATTTTGTGCAAATATCCCAACACGTGTCTACAAGGAATTCCCATGCTCTCAAATTTTTTGCAAGTACATGAAGCAAAATCCTTAACCTTGTCATAATGAATTTGTCGCAAAGGATAATTACCGCCACTTTTTCTTGCAATGTTGTACACAAAGTGATCTTCATCCTCATCTATAAGCTCAAATTTAAAGGTCAAGCTCTCCCACATCTCATCCTGAAATTTAAAAAATATTTCATGTGTATAGATATCAACCATACGCACCAAAAACTCGTGAAGCATTTTCAATTTAGGCTTCTCAATCATGTCTTTGTGATCCGCCAATAATTCTTCATGACGTTGACGCTCAAGTCCCCTACCAAATTTAATCATAAAATCCACCAATGAATTGTTTTTGGAAACATATTTTTTGAAGAATGAATGAGAGCTTTTAGCTCGTTGGCTACTTGACATTCCAGCCGAGAAAACATGATTCATATATGCCGACACCCATTTAGCACGAATTTGATACATTGATTGTAGCCATTTGTTGTCAGTTAACCTACTCTTCTCAACCAACTCTATCCATTTCAAATCGAACTCTTCCTTAATCTCTGATTTCCATATGCAATGTGAAAACTCCTTATAGTAAGCACTATATTTAACTGAATCTATCTTCTCAGAAAATTTAGTTAAAATATGCCAACTACAATATCTATGAAATGTTGTTGGTAGAGTTTGTGAAATTTCATTTGTCATAGCAGGATCTTGATCAGTAATTATCATCTTAGGGGCATCACTTGACATGGCTTCCAAAAATTGGTTGAAAAGCCAAACAAATGAATTTATGGTCTCATTATTCAAGAATGCACATGCAAATATTATTGTTTGACCATGATTATTAACCCCCATTAGTGGCGTAAATATTAATCCATACCGATTAGTGTTATATGTAGTATCAAATATCACTACATTACCATAAAAATTGTAAGCCCGTCTAGAGGTTGAATCAGCCCAAAAACAATGAGTAATCGTGTTTTCATCATTTGACTCAATTTTGAAATAAAATGATGGATTCTTTCCTTGTTCACCCATAAAAACTCGTGCAACATATGTCCATCATGTCCTTTCATCTCATTTCGCTTATCTCTTTCGAGATTATACAAATCTCTTTGCGTACAACCAATATTCTCAACCCCCCCCCCCGATTGCACTCCAAGCAACTTGAATTGTTGATGCGATGGTATATTTACCATCTAAAGCTGTTGAGTCAGGGCCTTTTGGGCAGTTGATATATTGCGGTGAGATCGTAAAAAATGAGTTTTTCGTGGAGTTTTTAATGGGTGACAATGACCCTCAACAAATATACTAACAACATATAAGTCTGAAGGTGTCATCACAATAGCAAGTTTTGCTTTACAACCCTCTTTAATTGATCCCCTGCGCCTTGTTGCCTCAATGTTCGCTACTGTTGTAGCATTCCCCTATTTCCAACAAACAAACTCTTTCTTTATGATCTCATTACTTCCCCGTCTCTTTTTTCCAGACCAATTTCGAACACTAAAGCCACTCTCTTTTGCATATGCATTATAGAAACTAAAAGCATCATCTATTGTTTGAAATTCTTGACCTATTTTTGGTTTCAGCTCTTGTTCTACTTGAGGATTATACAAATTATCTGAAAAATTAGGATCTAACTCAACACTAGGTTCCTCATTTAGCCCACTCTCTAATTCAAAGTCTACATTTCCCCCTTCTTCTCGCTCTAAATTTTCTCCCATCCCATACTCTGCTTCCACGTTATCCATGAGAGATTAAAACCTATAATGATTAAATATGGTAATTAACTTTTCAGAATATGATAAAATTGTGAATACCCATCTTAAACAATTAGTAATACCCATCTTAAAACTAATATATTTATAAAAAAAACAGAAAAAAAAAATTAAAGTAAAGAAATTCGTACATCCAGATTTGGTCTAAAAAAAATTGATATGTATATTAACTTGCTTCATAGCAGACACCCAAAATGCAATAAAAAACACAAATACTCACTGACTCTGTTTAAACAACTCTATTTAAAAAAATATTGATAAAAAATCTGTTTAACACGAATGAAGTTTGGTGGTATCAGAAATTTTAGGAGAGAATCTCACTGACCTTACGATTTGCAAACACTAGCTTCAAAAGGGTGTTATTCTGTTCTATGTTCGGTGACTTCGCAAATCTACCTTACGACACCGTGAATGGAAGAGAGGGTTTTCAGATGGTAGTCGAATGGCTTGCAGGGATTTCGCATGGGTTCAGTCGTTCTGTAGCAATTGGAAGAGAAAGAGGGATTTTGCATTTGTCAAACTCTTATGATCCGCGTGTTTCAATTTTTACGACCCGGATCTGAACTAATGACCCGCGTGTTTTATTTTTTTATTGAGTCTGTTAGTTGGTCCGTTGTTTGAGTCCGCTTTAGAACCCCACTGTATATATATATATATATACATAATAATTTATAGGGCCCACAAATTTTGCATCTCCAAAATTCTAACAGAATTTCAGTGGGAAATTCAGTCGGAAATATCAAGCAAAATACTCAAATGATATACACTTACAGAAGCTGTAAACAAAATAAACCCAAAAGTACTTAATATCAATTTAAACAAAACCCTTCCCAATTTCAGCAACAAAACCCAATTTCAGCAACAAAACAACAACTCCAAAATCAGTTTCCTAATTTAAATATATCAAATCATATCAATAACTCACAAATTCCAATTTCAACAATCGATTATATCAAATGTATATATCAATAACTCACAAATTTATCCAATTTTTTGCAATTATATTGACAACTACCTAGTATATCCAAAATTTAGCAATTATATCAAATACCATATATGAACCCTAAAAAGAATTGGGAAGCACTTACCTTGAACGAGGATGAAAATAATCCGTGGAGGGGGTGGGGGAAAATCGGGGGAAAGGGAGGGGGTGGGGGTAACTGTGGAAGGGGGGTGGGGGGGGCAGGGGTGGGGGAAATCAGTTGGGGGAATGGGAGGGGGTGGGGCCGGGTAGGGGGAAATGCTGGTTGGGGGAGGCAGAGATCGGGGGGTAACAGTTACAAGGGAAGGGGCAAGAATCGGAGATCGGTGACCGGATGGGTGGGGGCGGGGAGGATGAGAGAGTGAAGGAGAGTGACTGAGTGAGAGAGAATGAGAGATAAACGACTGAGCGTCTGAAATGAAAAGGTAGTAGCTGAAAAGTTTTTATCTGTTATCTTCGACGGAATGTCTGTCGGACATAAGTTCCTCGAAAATAACTTAACTTCGACGAAACGTCCCTCGAAATTAACGTTTGTTCGTCGAAATTACTTTTTGCAGTGGCGCAAAACTTGGCGCCAACTGGAGAGGTATAAGTTCGATGGAATTTTGTCCTAATTAGGTTATTTTCGAGGGGCTTATAACCAACGAAGTATTCCCTCGGAAGTAATCCTATTTTGACCGAATTTAATCCGTCGAGGATACGTCCATCAAAAATAGTCAATTTTCTTGTAGTGAATTGTTCTAATTGATTTATTCACAACTAGTTTAATATGGAGAACCTAAAGGGTCACACCATAAAAGGAAGAATAATTAATTAAGAAGTTAATGGCATAATCGTAATAATATGTTAAGTATATTTAATTTAATCTATGGTGATAGAATAAATTAAATAGCTTAATATTTATTATTTAATATTTTAGAAATATTAAATATAAATTAATAAGAGGAGTCTTATTAATATTATTACAATTATTATTATTTAAATTTCTAAAGGAGTTTGGAAATTAATTTAATATTAGTACTCTCATTTATTCCTAATAGGATTAGAAAGCAAATTAATTAAAAGAGTTTAATTAATTATCCCTAATAAAATTAGGAGCCTAATTAATTAAAGGAGTTTAATTAATTAAATAATACTCTATTTTATTTATATTAAAATAGATTAACTGATATCTTTATAAGAGAACTAATATCTTTATAAGAGGAGTCTTATATTAGATATCAGGATGTGTGAGATACGTGATTCCAAAAAGTTGGAGACTACGCCACTTTTTTTATATGGATAGAAAACTAGGGTTTGAGTCAATATACCCTTATTCTTGATTCTTCATCTTCCTTGGTGGATCGCTTCTAAAGACCAAACGCTTGGGTGGCTCACATTGATCAAAGGAAGGAACCAAACCCGCGTAGTCAAAGAGAGCACGAAGGATTAGGAGTTGAAATTATACCTAAGGAAGCTCGGATCTTTAAGGATATGATTCTGATTCTGATTCTCCTACTTTTTCTATTGACTGATAATCTAAGCACAAGAACAATCTTGGTTTATGGTTTGTAAGAAAATTTTAAATCCATTTTTACATTGCTTCCGCTTTTTATGTGATTTGATTGCATTCTCTCGCTTCTAGCAAACCTAATAGTGGTATCAGAGCCAATCTTGTGCTAATTATCAGTCTTTGTGATTCCATATATTTGTAATATGCGATTGGATCGAATTTCTGGGCAACATAAAACATTTTTATTTCTACGACATGGCGTAGTTGCACCGTCTCCAGTTCATTTTGGAGCACAGCCGCGCCAGTACCCAGATCCAATTTCCTGGATGAATAGCGCAGCTACGCCGTGTCCCAGTTCATTCTGGGCATAGCTGCGCTGTCGACATCGGGATTTTTAGTTGTCCCTTTTCGTTACTTGTTCTTTGGTATTCTCATTGTTATGTGAGATTTGTTTGAAAAAACAAGTAAAAAAGGTCCGACATTTATAATGTCGACGATTTGACAGTAAGAGTCGCCAGTTGGTGCTTTTAACTGGTTGCACCAACGCAGCCAAGAAAAGGTTTGCACATTGACCCAGTGATGTGACACTGCTAAACGGGTCTGTGAAACCGAGATTCATTTGGGTTCGGGGGCTTGATTATGTGGAGGGAAGGTGTTAGGCACCCCCCGACATCCGTGTTGCCACGGTGACCGCCACTTTTCAAGAAACTGTTATATGAATGTGTTTGTGTGTGTGTGTGGATCAATATGTAATTATTTGAAAGTAGTGCGAGGCCTCGTTCGCACCTATATACAAATGGTTTGAATTTATAGAAAAATTTATTTTTAAGTAGGATATAGCAATGAAGTTTTGTAAAAAGAGGTTTTTCAAATCCTGTGCTCAATAGGAATTGAGACCTTTTCATACTTTCATTTTTTTTATTAAATGTTCGGCTTGTTTGCTTTTATTTTCGAGATGCGAGGCATCTTCGAGAAAATAATATACAGCAGTGCCGAACTCCTCCTGGGCATGACAACCATCTAAGGAAATTCAGATACCGTAAATAATGTACAAGATGCTTACAACTAAAAATATCCATCACGGGAACCGAATCTAGATTCAGTAGACTGAATCTGAGATCACATAGGCTTACATGATACCGTAGTTTATATGAAAAACAGTAAGCAGTTATATATATAAAAGATATAAATATATATATATACAGACATGATCAACCACCACGAAGCAACTCCATGGGGGATCAAAAATGTTAATATATAAAAGCGATATATATATATATATATATATATATATATATATATATATATATATATATATATATATATATATATATATATGGACATGATCAACCACCACGAAGCAACTCTATGGGGGATCAGAATAGTAAATAAAGCAGTAAATGCGATCAACCGCCACGAAGTAAACTCCAGGCGGGACTAAATGTAAATAAAGCAATAAAAGGCCACGAAGTAAACTCCATGCCTAACAGAAATGTAAATATATAAATATATAAGCAGTAAACGCACTAGATATAAAATTCAGGCTCATCGGATATGTCCGACAATAATTATATATATAAGTATATATATAAGCAATAAATGCTCTGGATGTAAAATTCAGACTCATCAGATATATCTAACAACAGTTATATATATAAGTATATATATATAAAAGTAAGTAAATGCTCCGGATGTAAAATCTAGGCTCATCAGACAGAGTCTGACAATAGTTTATATATATAAGTATATATATATAAAAGCAAGTAAACGCTCCAGACATAAGTCTAGGCTCAATCGAGCCATAACTTGATAATGTTAGTCCATATATAAATATATACATATATAAGTATATATATATACAGACAGAAATGAAAACCACGGACTGAAGTCTGGGCATACACAAACAACACGACTCTCAATTTGTAGAATAGTGTGTGCAAAGATGAAGAGAAAGGCTTTATAGAGTGTGAGAAGGCTTATAGTGGGTTGCCAATGCAGGCTTCTATGACTCTATATGGATAAACACTCAGCTGCCGCCGGTAAATGTATAGCAATATGTGAGATAACAAGTGTTTAAAATGAGGAAAGACTCAATATGGGGTGTGTACAGAGCAAATTGGACAGGGCTTTCTAGCCTCTTTTTTTTTCAAAATGGTCACTCTAAGCCCTCTATTTATAGAGGAGGGAGCCGCAGGTGTACCTGCGGTAGCCGTAGATGCACCTATGACTGCCTAGGGTGCCCCGGGTTCTGCGGGTCCTATCGTCTAAAGTACGTGCACTCGTGCACTGTAATATCCTCTTGAACTTACAAAACTTCAATCCGAGCATCCGAACGTGGTATATAAGACCTTCTTCGGACTGCTTGTGTCTAGAGTTATGCAATGACATGGATTAGAGGTTGTACGAAGTCAGGAAGAGGGGACCATGCCCATGGTCTTCAAGCTTTAAATTCTATCTGGTGTGCTGCCACGCGTAATAGTCACTCGGAATTGGAACTCCTTAGTTCTTGGAGAACATTTTTATATGTATATATGTATGAAGTGTTGAGACGACGTGCGGGTGTTGAGGTGGCAAGATGACGTTTGACTCCTCACCGGGGTTATCTCCGGTTTGAGTTGAAAACAAACGTTGCACAGGGTTACATCTAAGATTGGACTGCTGCAAGTGTTTGAATGCCGCAAGGTCATCTGTGAGTGTGCCTGTCTGCTCGGTGTTAGCTCCGGGTCTGAGGTGTGAGTGCCTCGGCAGGAGGTCTGAGATTGAAGCTGATAGCATGCATTTGAAACAAGCATTTCCAGAGTTATCGCTGGAACTGCTACAACATTCCTTGGGGTTATTGCCAAGGACGAAACTCGGGGTTATCTCTGAGGTTGGAAATGATGTTCCCGGTGTGTGTTCCAGGGTTGTAAATGATACTTTCGGTGTGTGTTCTGGGGTTGAGACTGAACTTCCAGTAGTATCCAGAATGGATGTGATTTGTCTTCCTGGGTTATGTCCGAAAGACGAATCTGCCCTCCTGCAATGTCAGTAACAGGTCTGCAGAAAATTTCGAGTGTCAACAGATGCCCCACTTTATCATATTCATGCAATGCAAGGCATTGATAGGATAAAGAATCCTAGACACTTGAAATGTAACAAGATAAACATGATGTTATGTGCATCAACATGATGTAAATGTATAATGCATAAATGAAATGATTGTCGGTTCCCTGTTGATCCCGTTGGGATGACAATCAGTGATGTCTTGGACATACGATCCAAGTCTTCAAGGATGTTAACGTTGGGGCTATCACCAAAGTCTTGAATCCTAGACACAGACTTCTACTCCATAGAGGTACCTCTTGTGTATAAGAGATCTGTGGGGAGAAAGCTTTGTCTGTTTGAGGTTGTGTATAACATATCCCACCATCCTGCCGGAGTTACGGCCAATAGTATGTACTTGTCAGGGTTACCTGACCTTCACTGATGTATGTATCACCGGATTGATCCTTGCTGGGTGCATTGTCAAGGTTGCTTGACCTTCATTGATGTGTGTATCAATGGTTGCATCACGTTGTGACCCCCGTCGGGGTTACTTTGACATGGATAAGTTGCTTCGATGGGTTTACTTACCACCGGCTGAAATAACGTCAAGGTTGCTTGACCTTCATTGATGTGTGTATCAATGGTTGAATTTCATTGTAACCCCCGCCAAGGATACGTAGATGTTTGAAAGTTTTGCGTTGTGACCCCCGCCAGGGATACTTCTTTAATTCGCAACTTTGGCGTTGTAACCCCCGCCGGGGATACTTCTTTAATTCATAGCTTTGGCGTTGTAACCCCCACCGGGGATACTTCTCTGATTCATAACTTTGGCGTTGTAACCCCCACCGGGGATACTTCTAGGTTTATGAACCTGCACTGACAGCATCGGACCTTTGTGAGGTATTGCCGAGCATGATTCATAAAATCTGAGGCCATTGGTATAGTATACCTTGTATGCAGGCGAATACAAATGAGTGAGATGTGGGGCCAAAGTGTGGCCCGTGAAAACCAGGATTTTAGGCTATTCCGCTCAATCGCGTAGCGTTTTTATTCCTTATTTGGCCTTTTCAGTTTGTGAGACCTCATTTGCAACTCTAACTAGGGAAAGCCAGAGGTGTGGAACCCACATAGAGGTTCTGCAGGTACACCTGCAGCAACCGTAAGTGGACCTACGGCTAACCGTGGCTATGTATAGCCTGCAAGTTGCTTTCATAAGTCATTTTTAAGCTGCGCTACGAAGGAAATCTGAGAGCTCTTCTTTAGACTTGCTGAGTTCGGGCAACTTTCTATATATTCTGCCATCCTAAAAGCGTTCTTCACTGTCGTAGTAACATATGCATGTATTCTTTTCCAGTTTTTATCCGTTAGAAAATGACTTATCACATGAAATGCATTTAGACACATAATAGTGAATATCCATGCTGATATTGTGACACCCCCAAAATAGGTATACATCACCCATTCTGAGTTGTCAATACATGGTTCAGAAACAACTACAACTTTATTATTACAACATGTAAACTATGATTTTAAATACAGATATTGCCATCTAGACAATATCCACATACAAATAAATCCCCATCATAATTATTGATACATTATTTTACAAAAATGGTAAGGACTACTAAACAACTTTCTCTAGAACCTTCATTCCATACCCCGACTTGTACTCACTATATTCTCACCTCCTGAGAAGAAAAATGGAACAAAAAGGAAAAGGGTGAGCTCAATTAGCCCAGTAAAGAATATTATGACTAAGATAATATACAACAAATTATCGTTAGTCTTCAACAGGGAAAAATATTATAGAATACAATAGACAACAAATTTTAAATCAATATTCGCAGCGGAAAATATTAATCCATAGAAGAGTTACGTAGAGGATGAAATCTACTAATGTCTATGAATTTAATAGTCCATCAATAGTATTTGTTTTTATCCCTGTAACATCAATCAATGAACCTCTTGATTCATATATTCATCCTTGCACTACAGGCCAAGGATATTCATCAGTTGGTCATGTTCATCTAAACATCTGTTCATCTTTGCACTACGGGCCAAAGATATTCATCAGAAATCAATCATCTTTGCACTACAGGCCAAAGATATTCAATAATATCATCATTTAAGACTGAGGATGATGAAAAATATTTTTAAAGAAACGAATCCAGTGAAACAAATGACAAGGATTAAGGATTAAGGATTCACATTTTGTTTTATACATGTCCAAAAATACCTCAAAAATAATTATAGTGGTATAAAATTCAAGAATGATCAAAACATGGATACAATCAAAGCTAGTATCCATAATAGATATTTTAGACGAAAAGAAAATTTTTCATTTTTTGATGAATAGTGCCGTATACGTGAATAGTGTCATATACGTGAATAGTAACTTCGACACCAAAAGTTCCAAATTTGATTAAAAGTTCAGATCAATACTTCGGCATAATGATATTAGAAGAAATAATATCATTTTAAAAAAAAAAATATCCCTTACCTCGGAAGATCAGTACTTCTAGTTGAAACACCGGATATAGGCTATGACTTGAACTTACTCCGTATAGCAATACTCAAAGTATACTCAAAATACTCACAAGAATACGCTCGATATTATAGAGAGAGAAAACTTCAGTTTCTGGTGTGATTTTTAATTCTAACCTAAGCACCTATTTATAGGAAATTGCTTAGAACACCAAAGCAGAAAATTTATTATAATAATAATATATATAAAAATTTTCTACGCCCATTCTTAGAATCTGAAAATCTGAATACAAACCACATGCTCCCTTCTAGAAGAAGTAAAAAAAACGTTTTTTATAAAATAAATAATTAAAACTTCCAAAAATTAATTATTTCGGAGCTTCGGAACTTCAATAATTCATAATAAATAGCCCTTTTGTCAGAAAATTCAAATCTCGCGAGTTTTTATAGGAAATTCAATTCTCTACAACTTTGCAGAAGAAAGTTTTTCCAAATTCCAAACAAAAATTGGCCGAAATCCACAAACGGCCGATTTTTCAGGCTATAACCAAATTTTAGTCAATAAATGGGTCCACAGACATGTTTAACATGTTTTAAACATTTATTGCAACAAAAACACTCTTTCTCCTCGTATACTCGTATATCACACATTCATTGTAAAAATATCACTATTATTATATTATTAAAATATAATAATATATTAAATGAATTATTTTATCAGAAAAAGATAAAATTTTAATTTTCAACAATTGTCACATTAAAAATTTTCTCCATCTATATCCACATAAAATCAATATTTTTCTCATCATATGAATCAATAATTAATTATTCATAAATAATATTACAGAATCACAATATTGACAACCAGGCAGTTCCCAGGAAAGAGGGGGCTTTCCAATAAGAATTTCTCCTTACTGGCGCGCAATTAGGTGACCAAACCTCTCCTTAGACAGAACTTTCTAGACATTGCCAATAATGTTATCTAATAATATTATTCAGATAATAAGAATTATTGCTTCGATAATGAAAAATACTGTGTAATGACAATTATTGAAACAGCAGCAATATAAAATATCAACGCAGCAATTATTGAATCAATAAAATAAAATACTGAACAGTAATTACTGTAACCATTATTGAGTAGTGCCTTCTTACGTAAGAATCAATAATTGGTGCAATATCGTGTACTACTGTGTTTTAACCATCGAGTATTTTAACAGTATTAACGGTAACAACTACGCCGTTATTTTTTAACAACTTATATTTGTCGTTTTCTTCCTCCAATCGCTTTCTGTTATGGGGCCCACACATGGCTGCGCCGTCGTACGAATATTCCCCGACAGTACGAATATTCCACGACCAAACGAATATTCCCCGACAACAATGAATATTTATAACCACTTGCTTATTTTGAAATATTTGCGTATTTTACCCATAACTATCCACATTAATCACATCAACCCTTACTATTTCAAAATAATAATTAGAGAAAATTAAATTTCATTTATTAATTATTTGGGGTCTTACAGATATGACTTGATAAAAAAATTTCAACATAGTAAATGTTAGTGTTAAACCATGCTGAACATAATGATGTGAAAAAATTTAACTTTTGAAATAGTCAAATTGCTACCTTTTACTGTATTTCTTATCATATTTGAGGACAAATGAGTAAAGGTGGAAAAGTAAAATAACCCTGGTAATTAGACTACACTTACGGATTCTTTACTGCGATGTATTGAATGCATTTAGGATGTATATGACTGTTAGTAGGTGTGCTACTGAATGGCCACCTAGTCATGCCTATGTGCATGTGGATAATCCCATTTACAAAAGGGCTATGGCAAAATTTTTCCAAAATATAGGCATTGGGTAGTCATGCATTTTAACTCTACTGTAGATGTATGTTAAAACAATGCATGCATGCATGTAATCATAAAATGCATTTTGAAAAGCTCCAGGTAAGAATTTACCACACCCTTTCTGAGGTGATTTGGAGACTTGTTGTCCAAATATTATGGATCCGGACCAGCCGAGAAGTTCCCACAGGACCACTTCTGGTGTACGGAGGAGGGCTTTTGAAGTGCCTCGACCCCGTTCTGTTTGACAGCCTCGTCGATTGGTGGAGGCGGTGATACGTCCTATCCAGATTGAAGTGCCGGATGTCGGGGACGAGGAGGAGGATGTATCAATTGAGGTTCTTACTCCTGTTGCAGGTGTTCCCCATAGGGATTTGCCAGGTATTCAAGTGGCGAACCCAAATCTTCTGGGTGACTTGAGTCGGCATCCTTCAGTCTACCTGCACGCAAACGAGGTATGAAGTTAGATCTTAATCTTCCTTATTTTTTATTAATGAGGAGCAAAGGGTTCTAATGTTAATCTGCATTTGATGTAGGTTCTCGACTTTACATAGCCTTAAGGGATCAGCATCCACTCTATGTATCAGGCTTTGAACGATGACTATAGAGCGATTGTAGATGGATGGGGATTCGAGACGTTCTTTTCCATTCTTCCATGTCGAGGTCCCTAGGGACCTCAGGACATTGTCTGAGCGGTGGTTTCACCAGACTCAGTCACTCCACTTGCTGGACTGCGAGGTGATGATGACGAATTGGCTAGCCTATGTTAGAGATCCGACTCATGTGACACAGATTGACAGTTTAACCCGGCAGTTGGACCGAGCACATTTCTTTATCCGGCACTTGGGTAGAGATCATTTAGAGGCAGACACTTTTGATACTTCCAGCTCTGGCGCTAGCCCCGGCCGCTCAATTGACCCATATGGCTTTGCCAGTGTAGATCCTCCTTTGTATAGGCCTGACATCCCTGTAGATAGAGATCCAGTGACTCAGGAGGAGTTACATCAGATGGACAGGATTGACAATGTAGACATCGATACCATTGATTTCTTTTGATGTATGTTTCCCATTATTTCTTTTGACAGGCCTCTGTTAGATGCTGGGTAGCTTTGCCCCATTCTCGCTATATCTTTTGATAGGCCTCTGTTAGATGCCGGGTAGCTTCATCCCATTTCCCTGTATTTTAGCTGTACAGAGATGTATTAGATGATGATATACTTAGGAATGTATGTACAGTTTTCCATTCCCTATATCATATTTCCATCTATTGTATCATGCATATTATTATATTATGCATATATATGTATATACAGAGATATTCTGTGACGCCCCCAAAATAGGTATATATCACCTATTCTGAGTCGCCAAATACATGGTACAAAATATAAATACAATCTTAAATATACAACATGAGCTGTGAGTATTAATACAAATATTGTCTTCTAGACAGTATTCAAACTCAAAATAAGTCCTCAATACATTTATTATCACACTATTTCATAGAATAGTGAGGACTACTAATGCTATCATCTGGACCGTCACTCTGTTCCCCGACTAGTCCCTGCTACATTCTCATTTCCTAAAGAGAACAATAAAAGCAAAAGGGTGAGCTCAACTAGCCCAGTAAGAAATATTATGACTAAGATAATGTCAAATAAATTATCGTTATCCTTTAACAGTGTTAAACTGATATAATATAACAAATATCAAGTTTAACTGCAGTGAAACAAGTAATCCATTAAAAGAGTCAAGTAGAGAATAAAAAATACTATCTTTTATGTTTTAAAAGGTTTTTTTTATCATTTTTATCGCTGAGACTCAGCTGAAAAAAATAATCCACATCATCCCCGCACTACGGCCAAGAATATTCATTAGTATCACAACCACAAATTATTCATGCACTACGGGCCAAGGATATTTGTGTATTCATCAATGGTCATGATCATGCCAACAACTATCCATCAATGCACTATAGGCCAATGAGGAATTTACCACATCATTTATAACATTACGGTCATGATTATACCGAATAATCCCTTGTCATAATCATATCAAGTCCATCTATGCACTACAGGCCACAGATGACTTTCAACAAAATATAAACATGAGGATGATGACAATGATATAAGAATTCAATAAAACAAGTTCAGGAATTAATTTATCTAGGAACCAATAATGTCCAAATTGTCAACATGATACTGCTTTATGGAGTAAAATTCAAGAATGCTCAGAAGAATATTTTCACAAAAAGATACTCGATGAAGCGCAAATATTCAGGATATTCTACTAATTTCATGAAGTATAGAATCCAAAACTTTAACCAATTAAGTATAATAGAATATATGAAACTGCAAATGGATTTTCACCCGTCATGCGGTAATCCATGTATACAGATCATTTCCACAATTTAACAAGGAGTGAATACAAAGGATCATTCACCATGCATGTGGTAATCCACATAGACAGGTTATTCCAACAGAATACTAAAGAATGAAATAACAGAAGAATTCACCATGCATGCGATAGATCATACAGACATGTTATTCCCAACAGAATAATAAATAATGGAACCAGGTCATGCGTAAATGCACAGACAGGATATTCCGATAAAATAATTAAGAATGGAACCGGGTCATACCAGGTCATGCGTAAACGCACAGACGGGATATTCCGACAGAATAATAAAGAATGAAATAACAAAAGACTTCACCAGGCATGCGATAGACTACACAGACAGGTTATTCCAACAGAATAATAAAGAATGGAATAATAGAAAATTTCACTATGTATGCGGTACTTCACATAGACAGGTTATTCCAACATAATAATAAAGAATGGAATAATAGCTCTTACGAGTATTTGAAAGAAAATAATTCTCTTCATAAATACGAAAGAAATAATACCCCTTACGAGTACAACAAATAATATCCCTTACCTTAGAATAAACTGGATATTGGAAAAGTGAAGTAGCAGAATACTTTTCTTTTTTCTCTCTATAGTTTCTCTCTCTAGAGTTTTAGTGAATTCGTAAGAAATAATGAAGGAATGAGCTTCTATTTATAGGAGAATGGACTAAATAGTAACTAATTCATGAACGGTCCAGATTGATTTACTTTTAAACGGACGGTCCATATTAATTTACTATGCAGTATTAATAAAATATTCTAATAAAATAAAATTTTTTAAATAAAATATAATATATTCTATTTATAATTTAATAAAACGAATAACTTTATAAAATTATTATGTTTTATATAAAAAGATTTTACTATTCAAACACTAAACACGAACTATGCAAACACTATGCATAATAAAATAAATTATATTCTATTTATAGTCTAATATAACAAATAACTTTATAAAAGTATTCTGTTTTATATAAAAAGATTTTACTATGCAAAATACTATGCAGGCAGTATGTAAACACTATGCATAATAAAATATATTATATTCTATTTATAGTCTAATAAAATAAATAACTTTATAAAAGTATTCTATTTTATATAAAAATATTTTACTATGCAAAATACTATGCATAATAGAATATAAAATATTCTATTTATAGTCTAATAAAACAAATAACTTTATAAAAGTATTTTGTTTTATATAAAAAGCTTTTCTGTTTTATTACATTAATAATACTAATAAAACAAAATTTATATAATATATATATATATATATATATAAATTTTCATGACTTCATAAAAAGACACCTCAATATATTTAACAACATTTATCATCATTATTATAATTCATAATGTTAATCGACCAGGTCGTTCCCAGAAAAGAGGGGGCTTTCCAATAAGGATTTCTCCCTATTGGCGCACAATTAGGTGACCAAACTTCTCCTTGGCAGAATTTCTAGATATCGTTAATATTGCCAATAATAATATTAATAACTTTGTTATCTCAATTATTGATTTAATAATATATAAAATATCGACAATAATTGAATCAAATAACGTGAGATACTATACAACAATTACTGAAGCAATAATTGAACAAAACTGAGTGACTTTTCACGTAAGTATCGATAATCAATACCGTGTGCTACTATGCAACCACGTGTATTCCTGTACTTTTAACACCGGATGTTTCAACAGTTAACGGTAAACTTCTTCCGTTATTTTCATAAAATATTTTTGTCGTTTTCTCAATCCGACAATAATTCTATTATGGGGTCCACCAATGATTTTGTCATCGTACAAATATTCCCTGTTAAAACGAATATTCCCTGACCTATCGAATATTATATAACAACTTGCGTACTTTGCAAAATTTATAAATATTACCCACAACTATAACATTATATCAAGTTCACTCCATAATATTCAAAAAAATATTTTGAGAAATTTAAATCTTTATTCATAAAATTTGGGGTCTCACATATTCAGCATTGACCCCTGGATGGTCTTATGACACGGCCCGTACAGATGTCTTCCTTGATAGTTAGCCATATTGATCATACCCCACCATTTTTGGTGGCATCTGGTATGCGCTCATGGTACGATAGTATGTCACCGCCAGACAGGGTGACTGTAGATCATTTGTTGCAGCATACTATGACCCTAATTATGTTTTAGGTTCCCACAGGATTTGTGGAGGGTATGCTAGAGCACTTGGTATCGGAGAGGCAAGTTTTCCGATTTGGGACCCAAGAGTTAACTCCTACTCTAGAGGAGTATGCATAGTTGATGATGCTGCTGTTGGACAGACCTTGCGTGCACATGGTGATCAAAGACATGAGTAGGCAGTTCATGACCCTCACCGGATTGAGGCGTAGAGTGGTACAGGATGAGATTACATCTGGCCACGTTATATCCCAGCGTTTTCTGTTTGACAGATTTGGCTCTGAGGATAGTTATGTACGACATTCCAGGGATTTCACCACACCGGAGGATCATTGGCGCTCAGCCAAAGTGGATGTACTACTGTTATGCGTACTGTCATATATCTTCATACCACGGTATATGGATGAGTTGGACATTGGGGTCATTATGGCAGTGAGAGCTCTCTGGGAGGGTCACACCATCATACCGATGATTATGGCAGAGACTCTGAGGTCGGCCATATATTGCTGCATTTATCCGGCAGGAGTGTTCACAGGCAGGTCGGTCATGCTGTACGTGTGGTTTTTGTCACACTTGAGACCGATTGGCACATTCAGACGGCATGTGTATTGTTTCACCCATGATATAGCCATATCGTACTCCTTTCAGCCTGCGGAGTTTACAGATGTTGCATCTTGGTTAGCTTTCATGGCAGGGATTGGAGATCCATTCGCTATACTGCCGTGTACATGGCTTAGTTCACCCTACAGCTTTATTACTCATGCTCCAAGCATGGATTATCTTCCTCTAGCTGGTTTGAGAGGGATAATCACCTACCACCCACTGGTCGTGATGTGTCAGTTTGACCAGTTTCAGGATTTCCATCTATTTGAGGGGGCAGTGAGTCAGTGCTTCGCTTCTCGGCATTTATCATCAGCAGAAAGATCTAGGTTGTATGCATGTTGGGATCAGCGAGAGCTAGATGAGTTTTCTGTCAGTCATCTAGGTTATTCTGCAGAGTATTCAGCATGGATGGAGATAGAGACTGCATCGACTATGGTAGTATCCATAGTGCAGGATATTGATTCCGAAGATGAGGAGCCTATGGAGGAGGCTGACATTCCCATCGATGGGGACTTGACTGCTGGGCTTCCAGCATTTGTGATGGATTCTCCCACCCTGAGTGCCACATTTATTCAGTATTTAGCACATCATTTGGAGCAAAGCCTACATCTGATGACCTATGAGAGAGATCAGGATAGGGCCTCGATGTTGACAGCTCTTGATGGGAGAGACGCCGCTCTATTAGAGAGGGATGAGGCTAGATCAGCTAGGGATGCATTGATTGTGGAGCGGGATGCCGCCCTATCTGCTAGGGATGTGGCCATTATAGACCGTACTTCTGTGAGATCCCATACGACTAGCATCCTTGCCGATATGAGTGCATACATCGATGAGCATCATGTCACCATGCAGTTAGCCTCTGATCTACTAGCTCGTGTAGATACCATAGGGCAAGAGCTTGCAGTGTTACCTCCTTCTTCGGAGAGGGATGCTATGTTAGATCTAATAGTCCATATACATACAGATCTGTAGATAGCTTTGTATTTTCCTGCACAGACTAGCTTAGCCATTTTGTCATGTACAGCACAGATGTATATATCAAATAGTATTATATATGGCAGAGAAATATATTTTGATTTACTTCCCTTTTAGTTGTGCCTTGATACTTGCTTGATATTTGCCTGTTTCTTCAGGGCTTTTGATCTTGATACATTCTGAATTCATCCTTGATATATGGACATTGAGCCATCCCAAGATCTCTCAAAATGGATAATTGGTCTGTATGTATCCCTACCATCTTTGGTGTCTTGGGACTGGTTTCTGTATGGAAATATGGAGAGGAGTGTGGCTTTTCCTCTCTGAGATTGACCGCACCAAAGATGGTCTCCAGTACTTCTATTTGTGAGAAGCCCAGTTAATTCCATCTCTTATGGATTGGTGTTGTTATTTGAAGCACAACTGCAGCTTAGATGGTCACCGAATCCCCTATTTGTGAGGAGAGGTTGTGTAATTCCATCCCCTTGGTCTGAAGCCGATGAAATGTGGTGGATTGAAAGTTGATCCCAGTACCGTGTGACAAGTATTTTTGTTCTGGTAGGGGTTAGACTGAACCATAAATGGCTGCCTACGTACTCCTATTGACGAGAAGATCAAGTCTGCGTAGTTCGAACCTGGTGTAAGAGGTTCAACACTGAATGTGAAGGCAAATACGTGTAGAAGTTTTATTGATGAAGAAAGGTGTAGAAGTATTTTTGTGGTTTTTGTTTTTGTAGAGAAAGGGCAGAAATGTTTTTGTTATTTTTTATTTATTGCGACCGGGCCATATAGAATTTGGTTGCCTACGTACTCCCGAGTATCAGGGAGATCTGGTCGACATAGTTTGCCCCTCAGGACTAATTGCAGCTAAAGGGAAGTGTGAATCCCATGTGCAGGCTATACTGCGGGGAGAAGAAAATTTAATCCCATAATGGGGACAAAATGCAGGTGTGGAAAAAGTTTGATCCAGTCTTCAGGACAAACTGCAAGTGTAGAAAAGTTTAATCCCGTCTTCAGGATAAACTACAGGTGTGAAAGGTTCAATCCCGTCTTCAGGATAACCGAAATTGTATTAACTATTTGAAATGAGGTAAAACCAGACTGCTGGTTTGAAATGTATGTTTCCCTGAGGGGCAAAAGAGTTTGTAAAAAGATAAGGTTCAAAACCAGAATGACTGGTGATTGGATGATAAACACCAGGATGTTTGCTTGATGGTAACTTCAGACATAGTACGGTTTCACGGTGTCCGAGTTGATAAGCTGTGGAAATTCATCGCCATCCATTTCCTGTAGTCTGAGAGCACCTCCTGTCAATATCTCCTTGACAACAAATGGGCCTTCCCAATTAGGAGCGAATTTTCCCTTAGATTGATCTTGGTTTTCAATGATCTTCTTCAAAACCAAATCATGTTGTTTAAACTGCCGCAGCCGGACTTTTCTATTGTAGGAGCGTGATATCCTTTGCTGATATAACTGACCATGGAAGATAGTCGCGGTTTGCCTTTCATCTATTAGAGACAATTAGTGATACTTGTCTTGTATCCATTGGTCTTCATCCAACTGAGCATCCATCAACACTCTGAAGGATTCCATTTCAACCTCTATGGGGAGCACTACTTCCATCCCATAGGCTAATGAGTATGGGGTTTCCCCAGTGGAAGTACGCATTGAAGTTCTGTAGGCTAATAAAGTCAGAGTCAAGAGGTCAGGCCATCCTTTTTGATTGGAGGACATTTTCTGCATGATCTTCTTGATATTTTTATTAGCCTCTTCAACAGCACCATTCATCTTTGGACGGTAGATGACGGAGTTAAGGTGTTTGATGTGGAATTTACTGCATAACTCCTCCATCATTTTGTTGTTGAGGTTCTTAGCATTGTCTGACACAATGACCTCTGATTGTCCATATCGACAGACTACATTGTTTTTGATGAAAGCAATGATAACTTCTTTAGTAACCCTATGGAAGGACGTTGCTTCTACCCATTTGGTGAAGTAGTCGATCATGGTGAATATGAATCGATGTCCATTACTGGCTTTGGGTTCGATGGGCCCGATCACGTCCATTCCCCACACTGAGAAGGGCCATGGGGAACTCATATTGTGGAGTTCCCTTGGAGGGGCGTGGATAGCATTCCCATAAATTTGGCATTGATAGCATCTCTTGACGTGATCATCATAGTCAGCTTTGAGCGTAAGCCAATAATGCCCTGTTCTGAGAATTTTCTTAACAAGTAAGGTGTAAGACCCCAGTTTTTATAAATAAAGATGAATTTTCATAATTATTATTTTTGAATATTATAGAATAAATTTGATATAATGTTATAGTTGTGGGTAATATTTATAAATTTTGCAAAGTACGCAAGTTGTTATAAAATATTCGTTTGGTCGGGGAATATTCTTTTTGTCGGGGAATATTCGTACGATGGCACAATCATTGGTGGACCTCACAACGGAAGTATTGTCGTAGTTAGAAAACGACAAAATTAGCTTTCTATAAAATAAACGGCGGAGGTGTTACCGTTAAAACTGTTGAACTACTCGGTAGTAAAAGTACAGTAATACGCGTTGTTGCATAGTAGCACACGGTATTGATTATTGATGCTTACGTGAGAAGTCACTCAGCTATACTCAATTATTGCTACAGTAATTGCTGCATCATATCTCTTATATTATTGATTCAATTATTATCACAGTATCATCTGTATAATATGTTATATTATTTAAACAATAATTGAGACGACAAGTTATAAATGATTAATAATTGTTGAAAGATTAAATATGTGTTGATTAAAAATAAAATGATTTTTGGTAATTTTTATTCAATCCTTGATGTATATAAAGAGTCTATTATTAGACATTTGTGGTAAGTTGAATTATTTATGGGGGGCTATATGTCATCATCTAAGAGTCTTTTTCGTAAATAGTAATTACCTTCGTAAATAGTAATTACCTTCGTAAATAGTAATTACCTTCGTAAATAGTAATTACCTTCGTCAATAGTAATTACCTTCGTAAATAGTAATTACCTTCGTAAATAGTAAATACTTTCGTAAATAGTAATAAATCTTCTATAAATAGAGGCCTAGGGCTTCATTATTTTTCACGAATTCGCTCAAGCTATAGAGAGAGAAAGTATAGAGAGAATAAGAGAGAAAGAAGAAGAGTATTCGGTTATTACACTGCTGCAGTATTCAATCTCCTAAATAAAGTAAGGGGTGTTATTCTTTCTTCTTGAAGAGAACTTATGTTATTCCATTCTTTGTTATTCTGTTGGAATAACCTGTAAAAGTGGCATACCCTATACATGACCTGTATACGCGGTACACCCTATACTTGGTGAAATCCTTATGTTATTCCATTCATTATTATTCTGTTGGAATAACCGGTATACGCGGAATACCCTATACTTGGTGACATCCATTTACTATTTTGTCTTTACATTTCTGTCGGAATATCCTGTCTGTGCTATACGCCGGACCTGGTTCCATTCTTTATTATTCTGTTGGAATATCCTGTCTGTGTGTTTTATACCGGACCTGGTTCCATTCTTTATTATTCTATTAGAATATCCTGTCTGTGTGTTTTACACCGGACCTGGTTCCATTCTTTATTATTCTGTTGGAATATCATGTCTGTGCGTTTTACGCCGGACCTGGTTCCGTTATTTATTATTCTGTTGGAATAACCTGCTTGTGCGGTCTATCGCATGCATGGTGATTTCTTTTGTTATCCCATTCTTTATTATACTCAGTTGGTTAAAACTTTGACTTCTATACTCCATGAAATTAGTGGAATATCCTTGATATTTGCGCTTCATCCAGTATCCTTTCATGGAAATCTTCTTCTGATCATTCTTGAATTTTACACCACAAAACAGTATCGTGTTGACAAATTTGGACGTTAATAATTCCTGGATAAAATAATTCTTGAAATTGTTTTATTGAATTCTTATATCATTGTCATCATCCTCATGTTTATATTTTGTTGAAAGTCATCTGTGGCCTGTAGTGCATAGATGGACTTGGTATGATTATGACCAGGGATTATTCGGTGTAATCATGACCGTAATATTACAAATGATGTAAAAATAAAAAGTTCTCATTGGCCCGTAGTGCATTGATGGACAGTTGTTGGCATGATCATGACCATTAATGAATACATAAATATTCTTGGCCGTAGTGCATGAATAATTGTGGTCGTGATACTAAAGAATATCCTTGGCCGTAGTGCGGGGGTGGATTCGATGATGTGGAATATTTATTAAGCTGAGTCTCAGCTATAACGATGATGAAAAACCTTTTAAATCATAAAAGATAGTAGATTTTATTTTCTACTTGACTCTTTTAATGGATTGCTGGTTCCGCTGTAGTTAAACTTGATGTTTATTGTATTTTATCAGTTTAACACTGTTGAAGGCTAATGATAATTTATTCTGCATTATCTTAGTCATAATATTTCTTACTGGGCTAGTTGAGCTCACCCTTTCTTTCACTGTTCTCTTCAGGAAATGAGAATATAGCTGGGACGAGTCGGGGAACGGAGTGATGGACCAGAGAATAGTAGTAGTAGTCCTCACTATTCTGTTAAATAGTGTGACAATAATTGTATTGAGGACACCTTTTGAGTTTGTATGATCTCTAGTAGACAATAATTGTATTCAAACTCACAGTTATGTTTTGTCGTATTGTACACGACAGTTGTATTACTAAGTTGTATTTGAATTCTGTACCATGTATCTGGCGACTCAAGATGGGTGATGTATACCTAATTTTGGGGGCGTCACAGTTGGTATCAGAGCTTAGGGATATGATCCCTGGCTAAGATGTGAGAATAGTACTAGGAGAGGAGAGACGGGGAATTCCTTCGTTAGTATGACCTACCTAAGTTTATGTGTTATTTTATTGGTCGGTCAGAATATAGGGATAATATGTTACATGTCAATTAACCTTTTGTTTTGTGGCAGTATCTGAAAATGACATCTGAGAATATTGAGAATGACAATGGAGCACAGGCGATCGTTGATTCACCACATATCAATAATCAGGATAATGTGCATCAGGAAGGCAAAAATCCTCATGCAAACAACAACACTGATCAAATGACGAATGATCAAATGTTCAGAGGTTTTATGCAATTCATGCAGCAGCAGGCGAGAGCAACTCCTGTCCAAAACGTAGATGGAAACGCGGGAAACTCTCGGGCGGTCACTGCTAAACAGTTCAAGGAGCTGGGACCACCGGAGTTTAAGGGAGAGCCAAAACCACTTAAGGCGGAAACATGGATAAAGCAGATGACCAAGATATTTGATGTCTTGGGATGCTCCGAGGAGCAAAAGGTTCCCTTTGCCGCTTTTATGTTGCGCGGAGAGGCAGATTACTGGTGGGAATCGGTAAAACGTACTCAACCTGCTGTACTGAAGATATCTTGGGAGAAGTTCCAGGAGCTGTTCAACGACAAATACTTTCCCGAAAGTATTCGCCACATGAAGGAGGTGGAGTTTATTAAGTTGGAACCAAATAATATGACCGTGTCGCAATACGAGGCAAAATTTGCGGAGTTATCACGGTTTGCGTCCCACTTGGTGGATAATGAAGAGAGAATGGCGTGAATGTTTTTAAGAGGTTTGAGGCCGGAGATACGTCAACATCTTATTTCTCATAAACTGTGTTTGTATTCAGATGTTGTAAATAGGGCTCAGTTAGTGGAGCGCGATAACGAGTCAACTCAACTAAAAGAGAGCAGCCGGCAAAATTATAATACCAGTGAGTGTGGTCATCGAAGCGGTGACAACAAGCGTGGAGGGAATCAGCAAGCCAGAAATGGTAACCACTTCGGTGGTAATCAGGGCCAAAACAATAAGAATGGACATTTCAAGAAGAGGAGATTCAACAATGATGGAAAGACGTCAGCACCAGCACCCGTTGTTAAGGAAGGAGAAAGACCACCTATCATATGCTTCAAATGCGGAGGGGAGGGACACATCAGTCTAAATTGCGCGATGCCGTCCAAAGCATGTTATAATTGTGGAAGAGAAGGTCACTTAGCCCGATTTTGTCGTTTACCGAAGATAAATTCAGCTAGGGTGGAGGCACCAAAGGCCGTCCCAGAAAGGTCAAAGCCGGTAGTGCAAGGGAGAGCGTTTGTTGTGACCTCCCAGAAAGCAAGGAACCCGAATGAGGTCATCACGGGTAAGCTTATCATAAACTCTAACGAAGTCTATACTTTATTTGATACCGGTTCTACCCATTCTTTTATTTCTCCTACTTGCGCTCATCGATTAAATTTGACTCCGGAGAAATTGGACTTTGACTTATCTGTGGAAACTCTGTTGGGAGAAACCTTCATTACATCCACTGTTTATAAGTCTTGTTTGGTTCAAATCGGTACCCTCACATTACCTGTAGATCTTATTTCATTGAAAATACTTGCATTTGACGTGATTCTAGGGATTGATTGGTTAACTACTTATCATGCAAAAATTGATTGTTTCCATAAGGTTGTTAGCTTTCATATTCCTAATCAACCTATTATGCGAATTCAAGCGACCAAACCATTAAAATCAATCACGGTCATCTCAAGCCATAAAGCTATTCGTTTATTGAAAAACGGATGTCAAGCTTTCTTAGCTCATGTCACAGATTTAAACAAAAATACGTCAGTTTTGAACGATATTTCTATTGTTAATGAATTTCCTGACGTATTCCCCGAAGAACTTCCTGGTTTACCCCCAGAGCATGAGATTGAATTTTGTATCGACCTTGAACCCGGTACAAAACCCATTTCTAAAGCCCCATATCGAATGGCTCCTATTGAACTTCAGGAGTTAAAAACCCAACTGCAGGAATTGTTAGACATTGGCTTTATTCGTCCTAGTACTTCTCCTTGGGGTGCTCCTATTCTATTCGTGAAGAAGAAAGATGGGAGTATGCGACTTTGTATTGATTATCGGGAGTTGAATCATGTCACCGTCAAAAATAGGTATCCATTGCCACGTATTGATGACTTGTTTGACCAGTTGCAAGGAGCCAAATTCTTTTCAAAGATTGATCTTCGTTCCGGGTATCACCAATTGAAGATTAGAACCGATGACATTCCAAAGACGGCTTTCAGAACTCGGTACGGGCATTATGAATTCCTAGTCATGTCCTTTGGATTGACTAATGCTCCTGCTGCCTTCATGGATATGACGAACCGAGTATTCAAGGAATATTTGGATCACTTTGTGGTCATCTTTATTGATGACATCCTTATTTATTCCAAAAGCCGTGAAGATCATGAGCAACACTTGAGGCTGACACTCCAAAAGCTTCGTGAATATAAGCTTTATGCCAAGTTGAAGAAATGCGAGTTCTGGCTTGAGGAAGTAGCATTCCTTGGGCACGTGGTATCAAGTCGTGGAATATCTGTTGACCCAGCAAAGATTGAAGCTATTCAAAGCTGGGAGCAACCTAAATCAGTGACCGAAGTACGTAGCTTTCTCGGTTTAGCTGGTTATTATCGAAGATTCGTGGAAGGATTTTCTCGAATCGCTACTCCATTGACTCAGCTGACTCGGAAAGATACAAAGTTCGGTTGGAGCGAAGAATGTGAGAAGAGTTTTCAAGAACTCAAGAGGAGACTCATTTCAGCACCTGTTCTGACAATACCATCTGGCTCGGAGGGATTTGTCATCTACAGTGATGCTTCGAGCAAAGGGTTGGGATGTGTTCTCATGCAACATGGAAAAGTCATAGCCTATGCCTCGCGACAACTCAAAGAATATGAGAGGAATTATCCTACTCATGATCTAGAGTTGGCAGCTGTTGTCTTTGCACTTAAAATTTGGAGGCATTACTTGTATGGGGAGAAAGTGGAGATCTTTAGGGATCATAAAAGCCTCAAATATTTCTTCACTCAAAAGGAACTCAACATGCGACAACGATGTTGGCTTGAACTGTTGAAAGATTATGATCATACCATCCAATACCATCCTGGAAAAGCGAACGTAGTAGCTGACGCATTGAGTAGAAGATCACATGCAAGTACGAGTGCGATATTGTCAACGCAAGGGCCCATTTTGTGTGACTTGCAAAGGATGGAGATAGAGTTGAAGACTCCAGGGACACATGTGACAATGGCGAATATACGAGTAGAACCGACTTTAATCGATAAAGTTAAAGCTGCTCAAGCTACAGACCTGGAGCTGATGCGTATGAGGAAGAAAGTGCAAGAGGGTGCTATGCCGGAAGCAAGAATCGATGAAGAAGGAATACTTCGAGTCAACTCCAGACTTTGTGTTCCTAACGACCCTGATTTAAAGTATAAAATCATGATGGAGGCGCACAATACACCGTTTGCAATCCATCCTGGGAGTACCAAAATGTATCATGATATTCGTCATACATTTTGGTGGAGTAATATGAAGAGAGAGATAGCGTTGTTTATCTCAAGGTGTCTAACTTGTCAACGAGTTAAAGCGGAGCATCAAGTACCAAAAGGTCCATTGCAACCACTTGAAATTCCAGAATGGAAGTGGGAGCACATTACCATGGATTTCGTTACCGGTCTTCCTAAGGTTTCTCAAGGCAGGTCTTCCTAAGGTTTCTCAAGGCATAGATGTGATTTGGGTTATTGTTGATAGATTGACCAAGTCTGCTCATTTCTTACCGATACGAGAAACTTATACACTTGAACGTCTTGCTCGTATGTACATAAACGAGATTGTAAGACTGCATGGTATGCCGGTATCCATAGTTTCTGATCGAGACCCAAGATTTACTTCACGATTTTGGGTTAGTTTGCAAAAAGCTATGGGCACAGACTTACGATTTAGCTCGGCATATCATCCTCAGACGGACGGACAGTCGGAGAGGACTATTCAAACTCTTGAAGATCTATTAATACTCTGTGTCCTTGATTTCAAGGGAAGTTGGGACAAGTTCTTACCATTGGTGGAGTTTTCCTACAACAACAGTTATCAAGCAAGTATTGGCATGGCTCCATTCGAAGCGTTGTATGGAAGAAAGTGTCGCTCTCCAGTATGCTGGGATGAGGTGGGTGAAGCAACGTTGTTGGGACCGGAGTTGGTACGTATGACTACGGAAAAGATTCAAATGATCCGACAACGTATAAAAACCTCACAAAGTCGACAAAAGAGTTATGTTGATCTTCATCGAAAGGACATGGAATTCAATATAGGAGATCATGTGTTGTTACGTGTTACTCCATGGAAAGGAGTTACAAGATTTGGAAAGAGAGGAAAACTCAATCCTCGATTCATCGGTGCATTTTTAATCCTCGATCGAGTAGGAACTGTGGCCTATAGACTCGCTTTACCGCCAAGTATGTCTCGTGTTCATAACGTTTTTCACATATCCATGTTACGAAAATATGTGAAAGACCCGAACCACATTATTGAGTTAGAACCGGACGAAATAGCGGAAGATTTGACGTATGAAGAGATTCCTGTTCAAATCTTGGATAAGAAGGAACATATTCTACGCTCCAAGGTTATACCTCAAGTCAAAGTTTTGTGGAGAAACCACGATGTTGAGGAAATGACTTGGGAGTTAGAATCTGAAATGAAATCAAGGTATCCTTACCTCTTTGACATACCAGGTACGTACCCTAATTTCGAGGGCGAAATTTCATAAGAAGGGGAGGTTGTAAGACCCCAGTTTTTATAAATAAAGATGAATTTTCATAATTATTATTTTTGAATATTATAGAATAAATTTGATATAATGTTATAGTTGTGGGTAATATTTATAAATTTTGCAAAGTACGCAAGTTGTTATAAAATATTCGTTTGGTCAGGGAATATTCTTTTTGTCGGGGAATATTCGTACGACGGCACAATCATTGGTGGACCCCACAACGGAAGTATTGTCGTAGTTAAAAAACGACAAAATTAGCTTTCTATAAAATAAACGGCGGAGGTGTTACCGTTAAAATTGTTGAACTACTCGGTAGTAAAAGTACAGTAATACGCGTTGTTGCATAGTAGCACACGGTATTGATTATTGATGCTTACGTGAGAAGTCACTCAGCTATACTCAATTATTGCTACAGTAATTGCTGCATCATATCTCTTATATTATTGATTCAATTATTGTCACAGTATCATCTGTATAATATGTTATATTATTTAAACAATAATTGAGACGACAAGTTATAAATGATTAATAATTGTTGAAAGATTAAATATGTGTTGATTAAAAATAAAATGATTTTTGGTAATTTTTATTCAATCCTTGATGTATATAAAGAGTCTATTATTAGACGTTTGTGGTAAGTTGAATTATTTATGGGGGGCTATATGTCATCATCTAAGAGTCTTTTTCGTAAATAGTAATTACCTTCATAAATAGTAATAACCTTCGTCAATAGTAATTACCTTCGTCAATAGTAATTACCTTCGTAAATAGTAATTACCTTCGTAAATAGTAAATACTTTCGTAAATAGTAAATACTTTCGTAAATAGTAATAAATCTTCTATAAATAGAGGCCTAGGGCTTCATTATTTTTCACGAATTCGCTCAAGCTATAGAGAGAGAAAGTATAGAGAGAATAAGAGAGAAAGAAGAAGAGTATTCGGTTATTACACTGCTGCAGTATTCAATCTCCTAAATAAAGTAAGGGGTGTTATTCTTTCTTCTTGAAGAGAACTTATGTTATTCCATTCTTTGTTATTCTGTTGGAATAACCTGTAAAAGTGGCATACCCTATACATTACCTGTATACGCGGTACACCCTATACTTGGTGAAATCCTTATGTTATTCCATTCATTATTATTCTGTTGGAATAACCGGTATACGCGGAATACCCTATACTTGGTGACATCCATTTACTATTCTGTCTTTACATTTCTGTCGGAATATCCTGTCTGTGCTATACGCCGGACCTGGTTCCATTCTTTATTATTCTGTTGGAATATCCTGTCTGTGTGTTTTACACCGGACCTGGTTCCATTCTTTATTATTCTGTTGGAATATCCTGTCTGTGTGTTTTACACCGAACCTGGTTCCATTCTTTATTATTCTGTTGGAATATCATGTCTGTGCGTTTTACGCCGGACCTGGTTCCGTTATTTATTATTCTGTTGGAATAACCTGCTTGTGCGGTCTATCGCATGCATGGTGATTTCTTTTGTTATCCCATTCTTTATTATACTCAGTTGGTTAAAACTTTGACTTCTATACTCCATGAAATTAGTGGAATATCCTTGATATTTGCGCTTCATCCAGTATCCTTTCATGGAAATCTTCTTCTGATCATTCTTGAATTTTACACCACAAAACAGTATCGTGTTGACAAATTTGGACGTTAATAATTCCTGGATAAAATAATTCTTGAACTTGTTTTATTGAATTCTTATATCATTGTCATCATCCTCATGTTTATATTTTGTTGAAAGTCATCTGTGGCCTGTAGTGCATAGATGGACTTGGTATGATTATGACCAGGGATTATTCGGTGTAATCATGACCGTAATATTACAAATGATGTAAAAATAAAAAGTTCTCATTGGCCCGTAGTGCATTGATGGACAGTTGTTGGCATGATCATGACCATTAATGAATACATAAATATTCTTGGCCGTAGTGCATGAATAATTGTGGTCGTGATACTAAAGAATATCCTTGGCCGTAGTGCGGGGGTGATTCGATGATGTGGAATATTTATTAAGCTGAGTCTCAGCTATAACGATGATGAAAAACCTTTTAAATCATAAAAGATAGTAGATTTTATTTTCTACTTGACTCTTTTAATGGATTGCTGGTTCCGCTGTAGTTAAACTTGATGTTTATTGTATTTTATCAGTTTAACACTGTTGAAGGCTAATGATAATTTATTCTGCATTATCTTAGTCATAATATTTCTTACTGGGCTAGTTGAGCTCACCCTTTCTTTCACTGTTCTCTTCAGGAAATGAGAATATAGCTGGGACGAGTCGGGGAACGGAGTGATGGACCAGAGAATAGTATTAGTAGTCCTCACTATTCTGTTAAATAGTGTGACAATAATTGTATTGAGGACACCTTTTGAGTTTGTATGATCTCTAGTAGACAATAATTGTATTCAAACTCACAGTTATGTTTTGTCGTATTGTACACGACAGTTGTATTACTAAGTTGTATTTGAATTCTGTACCATGTATCTGGCGACTCAAGATGGGTGATGTATACCTAATTTTGGGGGCGTCACATAAGGGTCCGCTCATGTGGAGGCCACATACTCCACCATGGATCTCATCCATGAGCCTCTAAGCTTGGTCTTTGTTCAAACATCTGAGGAGACCTAATCCTGCATCTCTTTTTTAGAGTGAATCTCCGCTCAGGTAGAATTTCATAGCAAGTCGATGGATCCGCCTCTTTTCAGTCAGGCTCGCCTCAGCGGGTGTAGATCCATCTCGCAAATACTCCTTGATATGCTGATACCAAGGGTTGTGTATGGGAGGTAGCTCATCCAATACTTCTCCAACATAGTTCCCATAAGCTGGGGCCTTTTGCAGGGAAAATGTGATGCTTGGAATGTTTTCCTTGTCAAGTATGTGAATCAAGGATGCCAACATTGCTAGTGCATTCGCAAAATCATTCCTATTACGAGGAATGTGTAGAAATGAGATTTCTTCGAACTCCAAAGCCATCTATAAAACTTGCCAATGGTAAGGCAATAAATGTAATTCTTTGGTTTGATAGATTCTCGTGGATTGTTTGATTACCAATTCGGAATCCCCAAAGACAGTTAACCGCCTGATGCCCATTGAATGAGCAAGTTTTAGCCCCATGATACAGCCTTCATACTCAGCTGTGTTGTTGGTGCTGCCAAACTACAATTTGACGGGGACGGGATACTGCTCCCCTGTACCAGATACTATAACTGCTCCAGCTCCAGAGCCTTCTGTGTTAACAGCTCCATCAAAATACATTTTCCATGTATGGCATACATCGTACTGATGGTGTTGCTGAACTGTCATTACCCCTTTATCAGGGAAGTATGTTTCTAAAGGTTTGTAATCCCCTGCAGGTGCGGCGGCCAGTTGATCTTCAATTCCTTGACCTTTGACAGACTTTTGTGTCACATAGATGATGTTAAATTGCTGTAGGATCAACTGCCATCTGGATAGTCGACAATTCAGTTTGGGCTTACTGAACACATACTTGAGAGGATCCACACGAGATATGAGATGGGTTGTGTGACCATGGAGGTAATGTTGTAACCTCATGGAAGCCCATGCTAAAGCACAACAAGTCTTCTTAATCAGAGTGTACTTGTGTTCACTGATGCTGAATCTTTTGCTGAAGTAATAGATAGCTCATTCTTTGCCTCTATCGTCTTTTTGCCCCAGCATACTACCCATGGCATTGTCATTAATAGACAGGTACATGAATATGGGAACATCATCCCTGGTTGGTACCCAAAACAGGAGCGTTAACCAGCTACTCTTTAATGGTAAGGAAGGCTTTCAGACACTCATCGTTACATTTCATGGAGGAGTTATTCCTTAACAATTTGAAGATGGGCTCACAGGTTGCTGTGAGTTGAGAGATAAACCTGCTAATGAAGTTGATTCTTCCCAAAAATTTCCATATTTCCTTCTTTGTCTGAGCAATGGGCATTTCCTTGATGTCCTGGATTTTGGTGGAATCCAGCTCAATCCCTTTGTGGCTGACTAGGAAACCTAGCAACTTGCCTGATTTGACACCAAAGGCGCACTTGGCTGGATTCAACTTTAAGTTGTACTTACGCAACCTGTTGAAAAGCTTTTTGAGATGGTCTAAGTGGTCTTCCTCCTTTTGGGATTTGACAATGATGTCATCCACGTAGATCTCTATCTCTTTATACATTAAATCATGAAAAAGAGCCATCATAGCTCGTTGATATGTTGCCCCAGCATTAATGAGGCCGAATGACAACCGTCTATAGCAAAAGGTTCCCCAAGGCGTGATGAAAGCAGTTTTCTCACGATCTTCCTCAGCAACCATAATCTGATGGTACACCATAAAGCAATCCGAAAAGGAGTACATGTTGTATTGAGCAGTATTGTCAATAAGAATGTGGATAAAGGGTACGGGAAAGCTATCTTTAAGGCAAGCTTTGTTCAAATCCAGGTAATCCACGTAAACTCGCACCTTTCCTCCTGGTTTAGGCACGGGAACAATGTTGGATATCCACTCCGGATATGTAGACACCATGATAATGCCAGCTTGAAATTGTTTCACAATTTCTTCTTTAACCTTTAAACTCCACTTAGGTTTCAATCGCCTGAGTTTTTATCTGATTGACTTAAATCCTTCTTTAATGGGAAGGCGATAAAGAACAATGTCAGTGAACAAACCCATCATGTCTTCATGAGACCATACAAACACACCCTGGAATTAGGTTAATAGCGCAACCATGTCATTCCGTTGGTTTGGGGTGAGGTCTGAACCAATCTGGATTAGCTTAGGGTTTTCTAAGGTTCCAAAATTGAAAGAAGTAGTTTGGTCAAGGTTGGGTTTAGGTTTGTCTGTGACCCATTCCTTAATCTCTTGAGGTGTCTCAATGTCCTCTTGTATTTCCATCAAGTCTGAGTCCAACTTTGCATCAAAGTTACAGCCCTTGTGGAGAGAAGGCACCTCATCAGCAAGTACAGGCACATCTAAATTCAGAGTCCTGAAACAAAATATGCTTTCACTTAATATATGAAACTGTTTAATCATACACAAGTGTTAGCATTTACTGATAAAATAACTGCTAATACTATATAGAAAATAAGCAATTAAAGTTATCTACAGGCAGAGGGATTTTCTGCCCATTTTACCCTCGTCGACCAATGCTTGGAGTGTTGCTCCAATTATCGAGGGCAAAGTCCTGATGGACTGCAGTGATGGAGGGGTTTTCATTGTCCTCCTTCTCCCAAATGATAACCATGACATTTGGGCAATCATTGTCTGGGGTATATCTGTTTGTATGTTCATCATGGACAATGATGCGTATGCTTGACATCATCAAGGCGATGTCGTGTTTACGTTTCCGCTCCCTTTCTTCCATTTAAGGATCAGGAATCAGTACCTCTTTTGCTTTGATTGGTACTAGTTTGGGAAATAGCATAGCCATAACATGGGCTGGCACCTTTACTGGAGATTGTATCAGCTCATACGGTGCAGATGGAAAAAATCGTCGTGTGGCGGAAACTTGAGGAACCTGCTTGTGCTTATGAGGATTCCTATGACTGAAACTGGCAGAATAGCCTAGTCTGGTTGTCCTAATTTGACTGGACATTTGAATAGGGTGCTTAATACCCTGCTGACTTTTACCAAGCCCTTGTCCAGGCTGATGACCCAATGACATCATTTCTTGATTGGCCGACATAACCTCGGCAGAAATCTTGGGCATGGGAAGTGGTTCTCCAATAGGTTGGTATTGTATGTTACTCACTTCCAGGGTATGAAAACTGGCCAGCTCAACTTCTGAGTTGAAGCTGTTGATTGGCAGATCTCCTTGTTCAGGACATTCCGGCTCAGCGCTAACAGTGATTAGATTATTGTTGACAATGTATTTGAGTTGTTGATGTAGTGTGGAGGGAACGGCTCCAGCCATGTGAATCCATGGTCTCCCCAATAGCAGGTTTTATCCTGAATCTATCCTGGGGATATGAAAGGATACATTGAATGTATTTGGACCAATCTAAATTAGCAGCTCAATCTTTCCGACGGAATTTCGTCGGGATCCATCAAAAGCTTTGATAAACGTATGGCTGCTTCAGATCCGTTTAAGATTGACATTCATCTTCACCAAGGTGGCATAAGGACAGATATTCAGAGACGGACCTCCATCTATCAAAACTCCAGCTAGCATATACCCGGAGGACAAAACTGTAATGTGCAATGGCTTGCAATGACCGGTCCCTTCTGGAGGCATGTCATCATCAGTGAAGGATATCACATTGTTTTTGAAAATGTGATCAACCAAATGTTAAAATTTTTCTACATCCACTGATTTCGGTAAGTAAGCTTCTTCCAAAACCTTCAATAAAATCTTTCGGTGATCCTCAAAAGAGAAAACCAAGTCCAGTATTGATATCTGATGTGGAGCTTCTTTTAAGCTTAAAACCACCTTGGCTTCATAATGGCCCATAGTGCAGAGGAATTTTTCAATCTTCTCCATGGGAATCTTCTCCTTTGCTTTAATGGCAGACTTCATCACCCTCTGAGGAAGATATAGTGGATTTTCCTTCAATATTGTAGCAGTAGTATGAGACGTGGATCTTTCAGCTTCTCCATAATTCCATGGAACTTTATGTAAGCTGACAATAGGATATTGTGGTCCAAAAGGTAAAGAAATGGGCTCTGGTGCAGCCAATTTCAAAGGATTGTCAGCTCCTTTGAGTTGAATTGCTTATATGGGAAATGCTTTGACAGTCTCATCATCCTCAGTGGATATAACTGCTACTGATCCCTTCCATTTAGTAGGACATGTATTCTCACTCTCGAGTTGCACAGTGTCGTCGTCTGCCAATAACAGGACACCGCTATCAATGAGATTCTGAATAAGATGGCGGAGTGCCCAGCATTCTTCTGTGTTGTGACCGCGAGAATGTGAATGATATTGACATACTCCATCGGAGTTGAACCGTCTTGAACGGGGATTGATTGGAGGTAGAAGGGAGGTAATTCTTCCTTCACTGATTAGCATCTGAAATATCTCCTCTATAGGTTGGCCCAGATAGTTAAATTCCCTCTGATTGGAAAAATCCCGATGGACTTTAGCATTTGCTCTCTTTGCAACCTTATCCTCCATAGCTTCGCTTTATGAAGGTGATGGTTGAGCATTCATAACAAAAGAAAGGAGATAGGCATGCTCCTGGCTGACTAATTAGTGTGTGACTTGATGCTGATGGGTCACCAGTTCTGCCAATTACTCAATTTGCTTGCAAAGAGCTTTCATCTTTCATTCCATAGCAAATTGGAACATTGCATAATCCCATCTGTTAACACCGTCTTTGATGGTTTGGAATGATTCACCATTAAAACTGGAACTCTGTCCAGTGCTCCAACTAATCATGTTGACCTCTTCTTCTTTGTGTTGAGGAAGAAGGTTGTCTTGCACATGAGGTTGATCAGGTTTGGTGACCACGATCTCACCATTATCTATTAAATCTTGGATCTTGTGTTTCAAGGCCCAACAATCTTGAGTATCATGTCCAGGTGCTCCGGCATGATAAGCACACTTCTAAGTAGCATTAAAACCCCTCCCATTAGGGTTGACTGGTGGAAGAAGACGTGTGATTTTCTTCTGAGTAGTCACAAGAGCAAGAATATTCTCGAGCGAGTCCCCTTAGGGTGTGAACGTTCGAGGACGCTTTGCTTCTCCACTTTTAGGTAATGGAGGGTTTGAATACTGTGCTTGGAAAGGGGAGTAGTTTCTCCTCTGTATAGGCATATTCGGATTGCTTTTTTGACCTTGTAGTATCAAGGAAACATCCTCCTCTTTCTTTTTATGGACCCTCCGGGTGTTATTTCCATAAGATCCGAACTGGATGTGTTCAGCAACTGCTTTAAGAGCGGCTAGGTCTTGAATTTTTCCTGACTTCAACCCCATCTCAGCCATCTCTCCGTGCTTGATCATTTCAGAGAATGGTTTGCCAATACCAGCTAAAACTCTCTCATAGAAAGAAGCTTCTTATATGTCTATGAAAGTCATGACCATTTCTGAATCTGTCATAGAAGGAATAACTTAAGCAGCAAGGTGCCTCCACCTTTGAGCATACTCTCTGAAAGACTCATTAGACTGTTTCTTGATCTTGGTAATCTGGTACCGGTCAGGAGCCATCTGAGATTGAAAATTGTATTGAGTGAAGAAGGCATGAGCTAGCTCTTCCCAGCTATGGATCTTTGAATTGTCTGATCTGGTATACCATGAACAGGCTTCTCCAGTCAAACTCTTCTGGAACAGCTCCATTATGAGCTTCTCATTTTCCACATAAGATCCAAGTTCTCTAATGAACACTTTCAAATGTGTATAAGGATCCCCTAATCTGTCGTATTTTTTGAATTCAGGGGTTTTGAATTTCTCCGGATAAAGAACACCAAGAAATATGCAAAGGTCAGCATATGAAACACTTCCATGTGTTTCAATCCCTTTAAGAGCACGAATAGTTTTCTCCATTTAGAGGACCTTCTTCCTGATATCACCGGTGTCTGGATCTCCTTTGAAATGGGTGTTTTCAGGGTCTTTGTTTGTCGTATCCAACTGAGGTTCTGGAATTGTATTTTCCAAACATTGAACTCCTCCTTGTGCAGAGGATTCTGTATGTGTAGGTATCTTTGTACCCTGAGTAGATTGATGCAATTCTTTCAGCAGAACAACCAAATCTATAATTTGTTTACTCAATCCGTCAAATTCTTCTCGAGAAACAGGATTAGACTGGTCAGAAGAAGACATGATTGGTTGTAGGCTCGTGGCCTTTTTGGATTTTGAGTGGGTAACAGGCCCAATGATTTCCCTACAAAAGACTTAAGTAGTTTAGTCTTAGGAATAATGTAAATCCTATCATAATGTGCCCATTTTAGGAATATTGTCCTGCAAAAACGGGTGTTATTTGGATAACATGTATGTACAAATATTCTTCATATTTTCCATTACATAAAGATGCACATGGAATAAAATTACAAGTAAATGCTTTTACAAGTAATTGAAAATAGAAAGCATGAAGATACTTTCCTTCGCGTTTGGTTTATCAGAGGTTGACCTATCTTAGGGTTACTCTCACGACTTTTTAGTATGAAGCTTCCCAGATCATCGCAATCTACTTGACGGAAAGTTAATCCGGTCTTTCAACTGGAGCGAATATAGGTGGTGCCTTTCCTGAGCCTCGTTGGGATTAGTCTCCCTACGAGTCCACTAATCAAACACCAACAGGATAGCCTCCTGGTGGAGGAACCACACAACATACATTCACATACAACGTGTCTCACCGTTTATGAAAATGATGATAAATGCGAAGTACTAATATCACAGATAGATATATTGCAGTGACAATAAGTAAAATGCATTCGTACATATTCAGTCATAAATATAAATGCAACATTCACACACAAGCATATAACAACTTTGAAAATCTTGTAATAGCGGCTTAAGCCCTCTTACTGGAGTCCCTAGTAGAGTCACCACCTGTCGACGTCGGGATTTTTAGTTGTCCCTTTTCGTTACTTGTTCTTTGGTGTTCTCATTGTTATGTGAGATTTGTTTGAAAAAATAAGTGAAAAAGGTCTGACATGTATAATGTCGACGATTTGACTGTAAGAGTCTCCAGATGGTGGTTTTAACTGGTTGCACTAACGCAACCGAGAAAAGGTTTGCACATTGACCCAGTAATGTGACACTGCTAAACGGGTCTGTGAAACCGATATTCATTTGGGTTCGGGGGCTTGATTATGCGGAGGGAAGGTGTTAGTAACCCCCCGACATCCGTGTTACCACGGTGACCGCCACTTTTCAAGAAACTGTTATATGAATGTGTGTGTGTGTGTGTGGATCAATGTGCAATTATTTGAAAGTAATGTGAGGCCTCGTTCGCACCTATATACAAAGGGTTTGAATTTATAGAAAAATTCAGTTTTAAGCAAGATATAACATTGAAGTTTTGTAAAAAGAGGTTTTTCAAACCCTGTGCCCAATAGGAATTGAGACCTTTTCATACTTCCATTTTATTATTAAATGTTCGGCTTGTTTGCTTTTATTTTCGAGATGCGAGGCATCTTCGAGAAAATAATATATAGCAGTGTCGAACTCCTCCTGGGAATGACAGCCATCCAAGGAAATTCAGACACTGTAAATAATGTGCAAGCTACTTACAGCTGAAAATGTCCATCACAGGAACCGAATCTAGATTCAGTAGACTGAATCTGTGATCACATAATTCCTAGGCTCACATGATACCGTAGTTTATATGAAAAGTAGTAAGTAGTTATATATATATAATCTGTAAATATATATATACAGACATGATCAACCACCACGAAGCAACTCCATGGGGGATCGAAAATGTAAATATATAAAAGCGGTAAATATATATATATATATATATATTTATATATATATATATATGAACATGATCAACCACCACGAAGCAACTCCATGGGGTATCAAAAAAGTAAATAAAGCAGTAAATGCGATCAACCGCCACGAAGTAAACTCCAGGCGGGACTAAATATAAATAAAGCAGTAAAAGGCCACGAAGTAAACTCCACGCCAGACAGAAATGTATATATATCTATATATATATAAGCAGTAAACGCACCGGATATAAAATCCAAGCTCATCGGATATGTCTGACAACAATTATATATATAAGTATCTATATATATATATATATATATATATATATATATAAGCAATAAACTCTCCGGATGTAAAATTCAGGCTCATCAGATATGTCTGACAACAGTTATATATATAAGCAAGTAGACACCCTGGATGTAAAATCCAGGCTCATCAGACAGAGTCTGACAACAGTTTATATGTATAAGTATATATAAATATATATATATATAAGCAAGTAAACGCTTCGTACATAAGTCTAGGCTCAATCGAGGCATAACTCGATAATGTTAGTCCATATATAAATATATACATATATAAGTATATATATACAGACAGAAATGAAAACCACGGACCGAAAGTTCGGGAATACACACACAACACGACTCTCAATGTGTAGAATAGTGTGTGCAAAGATGAAGGGAAAGGCTTTATAGAGTGTGAGAAGGCTTACAATGGGCTGCCAATGCAGGCTTCTATGGCTCTATATGGATAAACACTCAGCTCCCACCGGTAAATGTATAGCTATATGTGAGCTAACAGGTGTTTAAAATGACGAAAGACTCAATATGGGGTGTGTACAGAGCAAATTGGATAGGGCTTCCTCGCCTCTCTTTTTTTCAAAATGGCCACCCCAAGCCCTCTATTTATAGAAGGGGGAGCCACAGGTGTACCTACGGCTGCCCGGAGTGCCCCGGGTTCCACGGGTCCCGTCGTCTCGAAGGACGTGCACTCGTTTATTGTAATATCCACTTGAACTTGCAGAACTTCAATCCGAGCATCCGAACGAGGTATATAAGACCTTCTTCAGACCGCTTGTGTCGAGAGTTATGCAATAACATGGATTAGAGGTTGTACGAAGTTAAGAAGAGGGGACCATGCCCATAGTCTTCAAGCTTCAAATTCTATCCGGTGTGCTACCACGCATAATAGTCACTCGGGATTGGAACTCCTTGGTTCTTGTAGGACATTATTGTATATATGTATGTATGAAGTGTTGAGACGATGCGCAGGTGTTGAGGTTGTAAGATGACATTTGATTCCTCCGGGGTTATCTCCGATTTGAGTTGAAAGCAGACGTTGCTCAGGGTTACATCTGAGATTGGACTGCTGCAAGTGTTTGAATGCCGCAAGGTCATCTGTGAGTGTACCTGTCTGCCCGGTGTTAGCTCCAGGTCTGAGGTGTGAGTGCCTCGGTAGGAGGTCTAAGATTGAAGTTGATAGGAAGCATTTGAAACAAGCATTTTCGGAGTTATCGCCGGAACTGCTACAGCATTCCTTAGGGTTATCTCCAAGGACGAAACTCGTGGTTATCTCTGAGGTTGGAAATGATGTTCCCGGTGTGTGTTCCGGGGTTGGAAATGATACTTCTGGTTTGTGTTCCGGGGTTGAGACTAAACTTCTGGTAGTATCCGGAATGGATGTGAGTTGTCTTCCAGGGTTATGTACGAAAGACGAATCTGCCCTCCTGCAATGTCAGTAACATGTGTGTAAAAAATTTTGAGTTTCTACATGCGCCGTTACCTGGAAATTAGTTTCTGGCCTTCAAGCGCAGCTTCGCCGTGACTTAGTTCATTCTAGGCACAGCTGTGCCTTTGGGCAAAATCTGAAAAAACTTTTGTTTTCTTTAATTAAATAAATGGTTTATTTAATTAATAAAAGTTTAAAATAAAGATGTTTATTTTATATGAAATATGATTTCAAATTTGTTAAGATTTAAGAGTTTAATTTGGATTTGGTTTTTAATTAAAATAAAAGAGTTTATTTTATTTCAAAATTAAAGTTTAGCAAACTTTTACCCATTAATTGATATTAATGCATATATGGAATGGATTTATTTTCATGAGATGAATGTTATTTATTGATACATGTGTTGATATGTATGATAATAAATGAGATTAATTATGGACTATGACCAATGTGATTGGATTTTATTTTGGATGGATACTTGAATGTATGGGTTTTATTAAATGGGGTCTACGTACCTCGTCTTTTCTGGTTTTCTTCTTGTTGTAAATTCTATCTCTCTCCTATGTACTTCCCCTTGAATGTTGATCAATGTTTTTATTTAAATGAAATAGTTTATATAATAGGATTTGTTAGAATTTCTCGAAGAACCGAAGATCAAGGAGAAAGGAGCACTTGAAGACCCGTTTGTAATAGAGACATGGTTTAAATGTAATAGTTATATTTAAATGTTAATTCTTGCACCCTAGGGTTTGTCATTTTGGTTCACTTGGTGGCTCTAGTGAACCAAACTATAATAAAAGTCCATAATCAACCCAGGTAGAATATAGTATTCTATATATGCATGATAGTATTATATATATATATATATATATATATATATATATATATATATATATATATATATTATGCAAACATGTTCGCATGTTTAATAATATGACACATATTTTATATATATGTGCATGCGCGCTAAACAAGATGAGACTAATAATAACAAACCCCTCAAAGAATTTATACTAAGTCCTAATCGTTCAAAGATATTTGGAATATCGAACGTCACCTTCTAGCATGATAAAATTAATAGAGTATTAAATATTTAATATGAGTTTTTTGTGTCACCACAAGGCAAGTTGTAAGTATTTAAGATGTTAATTTATCACATTTGATGCTTATAAAGAAAATTGAACAATATTATTTTATTGTGTCACCACAAGGACAATATTTTTCTTTTTTGAATATATAGAAGTGCTAGGTTGGACTTAACTTAGATAATTTTGATTTGGATGTGCCACCACTTAAGCAAAATAATCTAACAGGCAAAACATAAGGAGTTACATAATGATGTAATTGACAAGGACTTGTCTACCTATTTATTTATATATAGTTTATTGTGTCACCACAAGGTTATATACATTTGAACTAGGATCCTTATGCTCACTAGTAAAAACTTTAATTATATTTTGCCGAACTATATAGATGAGGTTAATATAGTTTGGAAGAAAATAGTGGGAGATACCAATATAAAATAAGACCTAATTTATTTTGATAAAATAAATTAATTAAATTAATGTTTGCTAAAATATTGTCTTTTTACATGAAGAATTTTAAAAATATCACATTCACTAATTTCACTACGTAGCATACTTGATGCTAACAAACTGACTGGACCGAATTACACGGACTGGTTATGGAATTTGAGAATTGTTCTCACTGCAGAAAAGATTTTTTATGTCATAAATTCGCCCGTACCTGCAAATGTTGCAGAGATGGCCTCTGAGGAAGAAGTTGCTACTTTTAAAAAGTGGCAAGATGATGCATATGTGGCTCAATGCATCATGCTCACATACGTGAGTAACGAGCTTCAGCGTCAACATGAAACCATGGATGCTCTTACTATGCTACTGCACCTACAAGAGCTATATGGTGAGCAAAGTAAGACTGCTAGATATGAAATATCTAAAGAGCTCTTCCAACTCTATTATCATATATTATGCCAAAGAGAGCTTCTATTCAAGCTTCGCATATCAGGTAGCAAAATCTTGAATAACTTCATCCCTTTGTTCCACGACCGCCTGCCGTTCTTCACCCTACTTTTCTAACTCACGAATAAGATCTTGCAGTTATATATTTCGATCATAAAATTCTTCTAATAAATCCTCCTCAGGGTCCTCTTCTTCCTCACTCTCAGCTGCTACCTCTACGATTAGCTCGAGTGCAACTATTAATTCTTCACTCATCACATGGATAAATTACTTAAAACTCCTTATTTATTCCACTAATTATGCTTTAAATAAATCTCCTCAATTCATTACTTAAAACTTTATATGAGTTAATCTCTTGATTTTCAGATGTCATTCTTAAATACTGTCACAAAACAATGGTTAATTAAAGAAATTGACATACCACAAATTATCCCTATATTCTAACCGACCAATTAAATAACAAATAATCTTAGATAGGACACACTAGCGAAAGATTTACTCGTCTCTCCCCTCCTAGTTCTAACATCGGATCTCCACCAGAGATCATATCTCTAAGCTCTGATATCAACTGTGACGCCCCCAAAATAGGTCTACACAACTCATTCTGAGTAGCCAAATACATGGTACAGAATTCAAATGCAACTTCATTTATACAACTGTCGTGCAAAATACGACAACACATAAGCTGTGAGTTTTAATACAAATATTGTCTCGTAGATAATATCCAAACTCAAATAAAGTCCTCATTACAATTATTGTTACACTATTTTACACAACAGTGAGGACTACTATAAGAACCATCTTGGACCATTACTCCACTCCCCGACTAGTCCCAGCTACATTCTCGCCTTCTGAAAAGAACAATGAAACCAAAAGGAAAAGGGTGAGCTCAACTAGCCCAATAAAGAATAATATGACTAAGATAATGTAAAATAAATTATCCTTAGTCCTCAACATGGAAAAATCTGATAGAATACAATAGACAACAAGTTTTAGATTAACAACTGCAGCGGAAATAGCATTCCATTAGAAAATTTAAGTAGAGTATGATGTCTACTATCTTCTATGATTTAAAAATTCATCATCAATATTTTCTCCCTCTAACACCAATCAATAATTATTTCCAATCAATGAATTATCTATGTACTACGGGCCAAAGATAATCGTTTGTATCACCAGTGGTCATGATCATGCCAAACACCTGTCCATCTATGCACTATGGGCCAAAGATAATCGTTTGTATCACCAGTGGTCATGATCATGCCAAACACTTGTCCATCTATGGATTAAAGGCCAAAGATGACTTTCACCACAAACCTTTATCTTTAACATCAAAGGTCATAAATATACCAATACACAATTCCTGGTCATAATCATACCAATCAACAGTTCATCTTTACACTACGACCCAAAGATGACTTTCAGCGCAATATAAACATGAGAATGATGACAATGATATAAAGAATCAATCAAGTGAGATCAAGAATAAGTATTAGAGATTTATAATTCAATTTATCCAGAGCTTAAGAATATCCAAATTGTCAACATAATCACCAATTGTGGAGTAAAATTCAAGAATGATATTCATGTATCAAAAATAATTTGGACAGAAAAGAAATAAATTTTATCGTGAATTACCCCGAATGAATAGTACTCGAATAAAAAGTACCCCAAAAAATAGTATTCCAAATAAATAGTATCCCGACATAAATAGTATCCCACTATTTAATAAGAAAGTTCAGACAAATAATAGAATGATACTAGATGAAGCATAAATTATTAAGAATATTCCACTAATTCTAAGGGTTTTCACCATTTAATAATAAGGTTATGGAAAAAAATAATAAATTTGTACCATAAATGGAGAAATATGAAAGAAAACGATATCCCTTGATGAGTACAAAAGAAATGACATCTCATACGAGTACAAAAGAATATACCAAACTCCAACTGGATGTTCACCCGTCATGCGGTAATCCGCGTAAACAGATCATTTCCACAATTTAATAAAGAATGAATACGAAGGGTTATTCACCATGCATGTGATAATCCGCATAGACAGGTTATTCCCGCAGATTAATAAAGAATGAATACGAAGGGTCATTCACCATGCATGCGGTAATTCGCGTAGACAGGTTACTCCTGCAGATTAATAAAGAATTAATACGAAGGGTCATTCACCATGCATGTGGTAATCCGCGTACACAGGTTACTCCCGCAGATTAATAAGGAATAGAATGACAATCCTTATGAATATGAAGAAAATAATATCCTTTATGAATACGAAAGAAATAATACTCTTTACCTTAGCAGGAGATTGGATACTGCAATAGTGAAGTAGAAGAATACTCTTCTTCTTTCTCTATATAGTTTCTCTCTCTATAGATTCAGTAAATTCGTAAGAAATAATGAAGGAATGAACTTCTATTTATAGGAGAATTGACTAAATAGTAATTAATTCACGAACAGTCCAGATTGATTTACTATTAAAATGGACGATCCATGTTGATTTACTATTAAAACTTCAACTGACAGTCCATATTGATTTACTATTATAACTTTAACCAACAGTCCGAAAAATTAGCACATCTCCTCATGGAATAATAAGTCAAACTTACAACAAACGCCTGATGACAAATTCCTCTGTTTATAACAAAAATTGAATAAATATTTATAACAAATTATTTATCTTCGATCAACACATTTTTAATCTTTCAACAATTATTCATCATTTAATATTATAACTCACAATATTGACAACCGGATCGTTCCCAGGAAAGAGGGGGCTTTCCGATAAGGATTTCTCCTTACTAGCGCGCAATTAAATAACCAAACCCCTTTCCTCGACAGAACTTTCTAGACATTGTTAATAATGCAAATAATAATATGAATAACTGTGTCATCTCAATTATTAATTTAATAATATAAAATATTGTGCAAATGATACTGTGACAATAATTGAATCAATAATATAAGATACTATGCAGCAACTACTGTGACAATTAATAAATGAGACTGAGTGACTTTTTACGTAAGCATCAATAATCAGAGATATTGTGCAATACCGTGTGCAACTGTGCAACAACGCGTATTACTATACTTTTATCACAGGGTATTTCAACAGTTTAACGGTAAAAGTCGTGCCTTTATTTTTTATAAAGGTTATTTCTGTCGCTTTCTACGTTTTGTGGTCCACCAATGATTGCGCCGTCGTACGAATATTTCCCGACAAAAATAATATTCCCCGACCAAACGAATATTTTATGATCACTTGCTTACTTTGTAAAATTTGCACATATCACCCATAACTATAGCATTATATCAAATCATCACCTTACTATTCAAAATAATATTTAGAGAAAATTAAATCTTTATTCATAAAAATTGAGGTCTTACACCCACCCCCTACCCTCACCCCCATCCCACTCAAAAAAAATATTATTTACTGATTATTTATACAATCCCCACCCCTACACCCCACACTCCAAAAAAATAATATTTACTGATTATGTATACAACTCCTACCCCCTACCCCCTACTCCCACCCGACACCCACCCTTACCCAGACCACTACCCCTACCCCCACCCCCACCCTAAACCCCTTCCCCCTCACCCGACCCCACCCTACCCTTACTCCCTTACCCCCACCCCTACCCCACCCCATCCCCACCCCCACCTTACCCCTACCCACGACGCCACCCCACTCCCTTACACCCCCATCCCCCCTTCCCCTACATCCCCACTCCCTACCCTCACCCCCATCCCACTCTAAAAAAATAATATTTACTGATTATGTATACAACCCCCACCCCACACCTCACACCTCCAAAAAAATAATATTTACCGATTATGTTTACAACACCTACCCCACCCCTACACCCACCCCCATATCCCTATCCCTATCCCCCACTCCCACTCCTACCCCTATCCCGCACCCCTATCCCCACTCCCAATCCCACTCCCCTATGCCCATCCCTAGTCCCACCACTAACCCCACCCCCTATGCCCACCCCTACTCCATACCCCATACCCCATAACCCAACCCCTACCCCTACTCCCTACGCCCTATACCCTATACCCTACACCCTACGCCCTACGCCCTACGCCCTACGCCCAACACCTACCCCTACCCCCACCCCTAATCCTACCCCCACCCTTAGGCCCCACCCCATACCCCAACCCTCCCAAAATAATATTTACTAATTATGTATACACCTTCACCCCCACCCAGCCTAAAAAATAATATTTATTGATTATGTACACATCCCCATTCACCCATCCTACACCCCCAACCCCCCACCCGCACCAACACACTCACCCTTCACCCCCAAAAAAAATAATATTCAGTGATTATGTATACACCCCCACCCTCCCCAAAAAAATAATATTCAGTGATTATATATATACCTTATGTGACATCCCCAAAATAGGTATACATCACCCATCTTGGGTCGCCAAATACATGGTACAAAATACAAATACAACTTAATTATACAACTGTCGTGTACAATACGACAAAACATAAGCTGAGAGTTTTAACACGAATATTAAATACAACTGTAAAAGCAATAACCAACAGTCCATCTATGCACTACGGGCCAAAGATGACTTTCAATGCAATATAAGCATGAGAATCATGACAATGATATAAAGAATCAATCAAGTGAGATAAAGGATAAATATTAAATATTTATAATTCAATTTATCTAGAGTTCAAAAATATCTAAATTGTCAATATGATCACCAATTGTGGAGTTAAATTCAAGAATAATATTCATGTATCAAAAATTGATTTGGACAGAAAATAATCAATTTTTCATCGTGAATAGTATTCTGGGAATAGTACTTCATAAATAGTACCCTGTGAATAGTACTTCATGAATAGTACCCCATGAATAGTACTTCATGAATAGTATTTTGTGAATAGTAATCTATAAATAGTATTTCGTGAATAGTACTTCGTGAATAGTATCCCCGAGTGAATAATACCTGAGTGAATAGTACCCCATAAATAATACCCCGAGTGAATAGTAAGAAATAATAACCCTTATGAATAAGAAAATAAATAACATCCCTTACCTTAGTAGAAGGCTGGATACTGCAATAGTGAAGTAACAAAATACTCTTCTTCTTTCTCTCTATAGCTTCTCTCTCTAAAATTGCTCTTGTGAGTCTTAGTGAATTGATGAGAATGAAAGAAGAATGAGCTTGTATTTATAAGAAAACATAGTTTCGATAATTGCATGTTTTGGGGCTCAAATTATTATAGTACAGTACCTTCATCTTTTCCTACATTTTTAATTTAGTCCTACAAGTATTATCAAACTTGAACAACCTCCCCTAATAGTACATGCATGTGAATCAATAGTATATGCATGTGAATCAATATTTTCATTCATGTGAACTAATAGTTATATGAATGTGAACTAATAGAAATTAATTACTCATTTATCCGATTAATTCCCTGATTGGTCAATTTAACCTCCAGAAATCAATTATTATCGAAATAAATATCGATTTCCATAAACATTAATAATACCAACACAATGAAAATATCAATTTCATCTTTAATTAACACTAACTTATTCATCATTAATATTATAACTCACAATATTTAACAACCAGATCATTCTCAGGAAAGAGGGGGCTTTTCGATAAGGATTTCTCCCTATTGGCGCGCAATTAGGTGACCAAACCCCTTTCCTCGACAGAACTTTCTAGACATCGTCAATAATTCAAATAATAATATGAATAACTTTGTTGTCTCAATTATTGATTTACTAATATAAAATATTGTAACAATAATTGAATCAATAACGTGAGATACTATGCAGTAATTATTGTGACAATAACTGAATAAAACAGAGTGACTTCTCACGTAAGCATCAATAATCAATACGGTATGCTAGTATGCAACCGCGTATATTACTGTAATTTTATCACCGATTATTTTATGACAATTTGCTTACTTTGAAAAAATTTTCACATATCACCCTTAACTTTAACCTTTTATCAATTTAACCATTTACTAAATAGAATAATAATTATAAAAAAAATTAAATACTTTCATTTTATAAAATTTGGAGTCTTAAAATCTCCTCTCCTTATAAAATTTCGCCCTCAAAATTTACGTACTTGGTAGTTCGAAGAGATGAGAATACCTTGCTTTCTTTTTAGATTGTACCATTCCGGTTATTTCCTCTGTATAATGATTTTCCCATTGCTCAACTCATGTATTTCAGATATCATTCAAGAATACATCTTCAAAACAAAGTTTAATTGACATATCACATATTATCCCTATTTCTGACCTACCAATTAAATAACAAATAAACATAGGTAGGTCATACTAGAGAAAGAATTACCCGTCTCACCCCTCCTAGTTCTAGCCTCATATCTCAGTCAAGGATCATATCCCTAAGCTTTGATACCAACTATAACGCCCCCAAAACAGGTATACATCACCCATCTTGGGTCGCCAAATACATGGTACAGAATACAAATACAACTTAATTATACAACTGTCGTGTACAATACGACAAAACATAAGTTTAGAGTTTTAACACGAATATTGTCTTCTAGACAATATCCACACTCAATGGAGTCCTCATTACAATTATTATCACACTATTTCATAGAATAGTGAGGACTACTATAGCCACTTATCCTGGACCATCACTCCATTCCCTGACTAGTCCCACCTACGTTATCATTTTATGAAGAGAACAATGAAAGAAAAGGGTGAGCTCAACTAGCCCAATAAGAAATATTATGACTAAAATAATGCATAATAAATTATCCTTAGCCTTCAATAGTATAACAACTGATAGAATACAATAGACAACAAGTTTTAGATCAACAACTGCAGCAGAACAAGCAATCCATTAGAAGAGTCAAGCAGAGCATGATATCTACTATCTTCTATGATTTAAAAGTTTAGCATCAATTTTATCCCTGTAATACCCATTAACAATTCTTTATTATACACAAGACAAAGAGAATTTTTATCACATGTCTTCACCTGAACCACCAAAGATTTTAGTTAAATTCACAATTTATGTTTAAATAATGTGAATCAACAGTTCCTCCTTACCACAAAGGCTTAATAGAACGTTTACTCAATATCCTTACCCCAAAGGCTAAAGATATTCAAATGTAATAACGATGATCATACCAATCAGTTGTCTATCTTTGCACTACGGGCCAAAGATATTCAACTATAAAACCAATGGTCATGATCATACCAATCAATTGCATGTCAGTGCACTACGGCCAAAGACATTCAAATGTTCACTAATGGTCGTGATCCTACCAATTACATCATCAAATTATCCCATCACTACCGCCAAGGATATTCGTTAGTATCACCAATGATCATGATCATGTCATACACCTGTCCATCTTAGCACTACAGGCCAAAGCTATAAATCAACAGTTCATCTTTGCACTACGACCAAAGATATCAATCAACAGTTCTTCTTGCACTACAGGCCAAAGACATACAACTGTAAAACCAATAACCAATAATCCATCTATGCACTATGGGCCAAAGATTACTTTCAATGCAATATAAACATAAGGATCATGACAATGATATAAAGAATCAATCAAGTGAGATAAAGGATAAATATTAAATATTTATAATTCAATTTATCCAGAGTTCAAGAATATCTAAATTGTCAATATGATCACCAATTGTGGAGTAAAATTCAAGAATAATATTCATGTATCAAAAATTAATTTGGACAGAAAAGAATCAATTTTTCATCGTGAATAGTACCCCATGAATAGTACCATATGAATAGTACTTCATAAATAATATCCCGTGAATAGTACTTCGTGAATAGTACCCCGTGAATAGTTCTCTGTGAATAGTATTTTGTGAATAGTACTTCATGAATAGTATCCCCGAGTGAATAATACCCGAGTGACTAGTACCCCATAAATAATACCCCAAGTGAATAATACCCGAGTAAATAGAATCCCATAAATAATACCCCGAGTGAATAGTACCTGAGTGAATAGTAACAAAATAATAACCCTTATGAATAAAAAATAAATAACATCTCTTACCTTAGTAGAAGGCTGGATACTAGAATAGTGAAGTAGCATAATACTCTTCTTCTTTCTCTCTATAGCTTCTCTCTCTAAAATTACTCTTGTAAGTCTTAGTGAATTGGTAAGAATGAAAGAAGAATGAGCTTGTATTTAAAGAAAAACATAATTTGAATAATTGCACGTTTTGGGGCTCGAATTATTATAGTATAGTACCTTCATTTTTTCTGTAAGACCCCAAATTTCTTTAATAAAGAATAATTTTTTCTCGAAATATATTTTTGAATATTATGGTGTGGATATGAGATAATGTTATAGTTGTGGGTAATATTTGGAAAATTTTGCAAAGTAAGCAAGTTGATATAAAATATTCGTTGTGTCAGTGAATATTCAATTGGTCGGGGAATATTCGTACGACGTTACAATCATTGGTGGACCCCATAATGGAAGTATTGTCATAGTTAGAAAACGACAGAAATATCTTTTTATAAAAATAACAGCGGAAGTTTTACCGTTAAACTGTTGAACTACTCGGTGGTAAAAGTACAGTAATACGCGTGGTTTTATAGTAGCACACGGTATTGATTATTGATACTTACGTGAGAAGTCACTCAGTTATACTCAATTATTGCTACAATAATTGTTGCATAGTATCTCACGTTATTTGATTCAATTATAGTCACATTATCTTCTGCATAATATTTTATATTATTAAATCAATAATTGAGATAACAAATTTATTCATAATATTATTTGCAATATTGACAATGTCTAGAAAGTTCTGTCGATGAGAGGTTTGGTCACCTAATTGCGCGCCAATAGGGAGAAATCCTTATCGGAAAGCCCCCTCTTTCCTGGGAATGATCTGGTTGTTAAATATTAGTGAGTTATAATATTAATGATGAATAATTGTTGAAGTATTAAGAATGTGTTTATTGAAGATAAGTGAATTACAAAAGTTAGAGGGGAATAATGCAAACTTAGAAAACTTTAGGGGTACTAAAGTGTAATAAGTTAAATCAATCTGGACCATTGGTGGTGGTGTTAATAGTAAACCAAAATGGACCATTGATGGTGGTTTTAATAGTTAATCAATCCGGACCATTGATGGTGGTTTAAATAGTAAATTAATCTAGACCGTCGGTGGTGGTTTTAATAGTAAATGAATCTGGATTGTAGGTAGTGGTTTTAAAAGTAAATCAATCTGGACTGTTGGTGATAGTTTTAAAAGTAATCAATCTGGACCGTCGGTGGTAGTTTTAAAAGTAAATCAATCTGGACCGTCGGTTATGGTTTTAATAGTAATCAATCTGCACCGTCCGTTCTAATAGTAAATTAATCTAGACCGTTCATGAATTAGTTACTATTTAGTCCATTCTCTTATAAATAGAAGCTTAATTCTTCTTTCATTCTCACCAATATACTGAGATTCACAAGAGAAGCTATAGAGAGAAACTATAGAGAGAAAGAAGAAGAGTATTCTGCTACTTCACTATTGCAGTATCCAGTTTTCTACTAAGGTAAGCGATGTTATTTTCGTTTGGAAAGAGATATTATTTGTTGTGTTCGTAAGGGGTATTATTTCTTTCATATTCATAAGGAATACTATTTTTGTATTCATCCTTTAATATGTCGAAATAACCTATCTACGCGGATTACGTACCGTATGATAGGTGAAAATTCATTTGTAGTTTCGTATGTTATTTCTTTTCAAATTCTTAAATCTAAACTTACTGTGGTAATTATTGCTTCTATAATCCTTGAAATTATTGGAATATCCTTGAGTTTTGCATTTCATCCAGCATCATTTTATTGGAATATTGATTTAAACTTTCTTATTAAATATCAATATTTTCACCCGGGGTACTATTCACAGGTTAGTATTCACCCAGTTACTATTCACTATAATATTATTCACTCGGGTATTCGGGGCACTTTTCATGCTGGGGCACTTTTCATACCTGGTACTATTCACGAGTTACTATTCATAGGTTACTATTCTCCTGATTACTATTCACTCTAGTATTATTCACTCGGGTATTCGGGGCACTTTTCGTGCCGAAGTACTATTCACGAGTTACTATTTACCCAATTACTATTCACTCTAGTATTACTCACTCGGGTATTCGGGGCACTTTTCATGTCGAGGTTACTATTCACTGGGTACTATACCCAAAGTACTATTCACGGGGTACTATTCACCCGAAAAATTTATTTCTTTTCTGTCCAAATTATTTTAATATGTGGATATTATTCTTGAATTTTACTCCACAAAGAAGTATCCTGTTGATAATTTGGATATTTTTAAACTCTTAATAAATTTAAAGTCTTTAATAATTATCCTTGATTTTGTTTGATTAATGTTTATATCATTGTCATCATCCTCATGCTTATATTGTGATAAAAGTCATCTTTGGCTTACGTGCATAGATGGACTGTTGATTGGCATGATTATGACCAGGTATCATTCGGTATAATCATAACCCGTAATATTACAAATGATGTGGTAAAAATCCTCATTGGCCTGTAGTGCATTGATGGATAGTTGTTGGTATGATTATGACCAGGGATTATTCGGTATAATCATGACCATTGATGATTACATGAATATCCTTGGCCCGTAGTGCAGGGATGATTCGATGATGTGGTTTATTTATTAAGTTGTGTCTCAGTGATAAAATTGTTGAAAAACTTTTTAAATCATAGAAGATAATAGATATCTTGCTCTACTTGACTCTTCTAATGGATTGTTTGTTCTGCTATAGTTAAACTTGTTATCTATTATATTCAATCAGTTTAACATTGTTGAAGGCTAACGCTAACTTATTCTGCATTATCTTAGTCATAATATTTCTTACTGGGCTAGTTGAGTTCACCCTTTTCTTTCACTGTTCTCTTCAGGAAATGAGAATATATAGTTGGGACTAGTCGGGGAATGAAGTGATGGTCTGAGATGATGGCTATAGTAGTCCTCACTATTTTTATAAAATAGTGTGATAATAATTGTAATGAGGACTCCATTGAGTGTAGATATTGTCTAGAGGACAATATTCGTTTTAAAACTCTCAGCTTATGTTTTGTCGTATATTACACGACAGTTGTATAATTAAGTTGTATTTGAATTTTGTACTATGTATTTGGCGACCCAAGATGGGTGATGTATACCTATTTTGGGGGCGTCCTAGTTGATATCAAAGCTTAGGGATATGATCCTTGGCTGAGATGTGAGACAAGAACTAGGAGGGGAGAGACGGGGAATTCCTTCGCTAGTATGACCTACCTAAGTTTATTTGGTATTTAATTGGTCGGTCAGAGTATAGGGATAATATGTGATATGTCAATTAACTATTGTTTTGTGGCAGTGTTTGAAAATGGCAGCTGAAAATGTTAACAATGGAGTGAATGAGACCGTTGAGACACCTTTAATCACCAACCAGGTTAATGTGATGTCAGACAAAGAATAAATTAGAGATATCTATGTGGTGAGTGAAGAACTAATAGTTACACCCGAACTAGTCGCAGAGGTAGCAGCTGAGAGTGAGGAAGAAGAGGAACCTGGGGAGAATTTATTAGAAGAATTTTATGATCAAAATTTAGAATTACAAAATCGTATTCATAAGTTAGAAGAGCAGGCTGAAGAACGGCAGGCAGTCATGGATCAAAGAGATGCAACAATTCAAAATTGTGTTACCCGATGTGCGATGCTTGAACAGAAGCACTCTTTGGCAGAGTATAAGATATTAGAGCTGGAATCTAAGAATGCTATGATCAAAGTTCTGATGAAAGAAGAAGCAAATGAACGAATGAGAATAGATGATACATGGGTAAAAGCCGCACGACGTGTTGATATTGTAGAAAAAGATGTCCGATCCAATAAGGCCAAAATAGATGAAATGTATTTCACTTTTTGGACAGCAATTGGGAGAATCCAACATCGAGTTCGGAATTACCCTGTGCAGAGCGGTCAACCTCAATTCGATATGGATTAAAGAGTAATGATTCGAATCATGGATCAGGAATATGATGAAGCAATTAAGGGTGGAATGTAATCTATAGCAAAGTTAAGTCCAACTGGGATGGTGACGCCAAAGGATGTCCCAGACAAGTCAAATTCGGTACTTTAAGTGAGAGCGTTTATCGAGGAACCCAAGCGAAGTTATCACGGATAAGTTAATCATAAACTCTTGCGAAGTCTATACCTTATTCGAAACTGGTTCTACCCATTCTTTTATTTCTCCTACTTGCGCTCAACATTTAAATTTGACTCCGGAGAAATTAGACTTTGATTTATCTGTTGAAACTTCGTTGGAAGAAACCTTCATTACATTCACTGTTTATAAGTCTTGTTTGATTCAAATCAGCACCCGTATGTTACCTGTCTATCATATCTCTTTAAAAATACTTGCATTCAATGTGATTTTAACAATTGATTGGTTGACTACTCATCATGCGAAAAATTGATTGCTTTCGTAAGGTTGTTAGCTTTCATATTCCTAACCATCCTATTATACGAATTCAAACAACCAAACCACTAAAGCCAATCACTGTCATATCAAGCCATAAAGCTATTCGTTTATTAAAAAACGGATGTCAATCTTTCTTAGCCATGTCACAGATTTAAAGAAAAAATACGTCAGATCTGAATGATATTTCTATTGTTAATAAATTTCCTGACGTATTTCTTGAAGAACTTCCTGGCCTACCCCCAAAGCGTGAAATTGAATTTTGTATCGACCTTGAATACGATACAAAACCCTCAAATATTTCTTCTTCTAAAATGAACATAACATGCGCCAAAGACGTTGGCTCGAGCTGCTGAAGATTACAACCATACCATTTAATATCATCGTGAAAGAGCAAACGTGGTAGCAGACAAGTTGAGTAGAAGACCGTATGCGGTTATGAGTGTGACGTTGTTGACACAAAAACCAATTTTGTACGACTTATAAAAGATGGAGATAGAGTTAAAGACTCAAAGAACCCATATTGTGACGCCCCCAAAATAGGTATACAATACCTATTCTGAGTCGCCAAATACATGGTACAGAATACAAATACAATCTTAAATATACAACATGAGCTGTGAGTTTTAATACAAATATTATCTTCTAGACAGTATTTAAACTCAAAATAAGTCCTCAATACATTTATTAACACACTATTTCATAGAATAGTGAGGACTACTAATACTATCATCTGGACCGTCACTCCGTTCCCCGACTAGTCCCTGTTACGTTCTCATTTCCTAAAGAGAACAATGAAAGTAAAAGGGTGAGCTCAACTAGCCCAGTAAGAAATATTATGACTAAGATAATGCAAAATAAATTATCGTTAGCCTTTAACAGTGTTAAACTGATACAATATAACAAACATCAAGCTTAACTGCATCGGAATAAACAATCCATTACAAAAGTCAACTAGAGCATGATATCTACTATCTTCTGGTTTTGATTATACCGAATAATCCCTGGTCATAATCATACCAACAACTGTCCACCAATAAACTACAAGCTAATGAGGACTTTTATCACATCATTCGTTATATTACGGTCATAATTATACTGAATAATCTCTGGTCATAATCATACCAAGTCAATCTATGCACGTAAGGCAAAGATGACTTTCATTACAATATAAGAATGAGGATGATGACAATAATATAAGCATTAATCAAACGAAAATAAGGATAAATATTAAAGACTTTAAATTTATCCAAATATTATCCATCACTTAAATAACTCATAATCTAAGATTGTTAATATTATAACAATATTTTAATAACTTCTTAAACTTATAAACAATTTAATTTAATTGTTTACACTTTACCAAATAATGCATTTAATCATTCAAAAATGCCATACTCATAAGATTTCATCACCAATGATCAAATCACTCATCAAAAATCTGCATATACCTTATATAGGATTTTCAAGCCCTAAAATCCTATCTACAAATTCTTCAACTTCACATAACATATTTAACTCATATGTTTGTAACTAAACCATTTTCATGAAAAATTACCAAATCAACTTATTATTTTTCTATCCTTTGTCCAAAAATATATACATATATTTCATACACAACAAGTATTTTTTTTTCTAATTTTTCAACCCCCTTAAGTATTTTTCAAAAATTAATTTCTAATTAATTCCTTAAGAAATTAGCTACCTCAAGTTTAACTCCAGAAATTCCCAAATCTTGGCAGGATTTTGCACATGTTAACGTGAGCTTCCAGTTTAAATTTCATGGTCATCGGAGTTATAGAACTCCAGTTATAGCGTTTTTCGTCGAAAAAACCTAAATATTGAAATAGTCATAACTTGCTCATTTTAAGTCGGAATGAGCTCATTTTTGGACAAGAGATACTTTAAACCCTATATATCCATGTCCCAAAAGGCTGGAAATTTTCTCACAAATTAAATGGCCAATAATGCCCTTTTAAATTTTGGGGCAGTAGCTTTTTGGTACTTTGCAGTTTTTTACTCCTTTGCTAAAATCAGTCTATACGAAAATCTACAGCACCTTTTCCAGTGATTCCACTTGGATAAGTGAGAAAACTCATATATCTAACTCTAGAACTTGACCACACTCAAAAATTCAAAATATAATAGGAGATATGGTCAATTGAATTTCATGTTCTATTTTTACCAAAATCTGATTTTCAACCCTTTGTGATTTCTAAGAAACTTTCATGTTTTCACATAATAACCAATATAACTCATCATAATAGTTACTAATACTACATATACCCATGATTTTCATCAGTCCAATACTTTTATTATGACTTTCATCATAATCAACAGTCCAATGCTTATATTATGACTTTCATCATAATCCACGTAAACAGATCATTTCCACAAATTAATAAGGAATGAATATAAAGGATCATTCACCATGCATGTGGTAATTCACAAAGACAGGTTATTCCAACAGAATAATAAAGAATGGAATAACAAAAGAATTCACCATGCATGCGATAGACCGCACATACAAGTTACTCTTGACAGAATAATAAAGAACGGAACCAGTTCAGGCGTAATCTGCACCGACAGGATATTCCAACAGAATAATAAAGAACGAAACCAGGTCAGGCGTAATCCGCACCGACAGGATATTCCAACAGAATAATAAATAATGGAATGACAACAAAATTCACCATGCATGCGATAGACCGCACAGACAGGTTATTCCAACAGAATAATAAATAATAGAACCAGGTCATGCGTAAACACACAGACATGATATTCCGACAGAATAATAAAGAATGGAATAACAGAAGAATTTCACCATGTATGCAGTACTTCGTATAGATAGGTTATTCCAACATAATAATAAAGAATGGAATAACAGAAGAATTTCACCATGTATACGGTAGTCCGCGTATACAGGTTATTCCAACAGAATAATAAAGAATGGAATAACAGAAGAATTTCACCAAGTATAGGGTAGTCCGCGTCTACAGGTTATTCCAAAAGAATAAAAAAGAATGGAATAACAGAAGTTATCTTTATGAATACTAAAGAAATAATACCCCTTACCTTAGAAGAAACTGGATATAGGAGTAGTGAAGTAGCAGAATACTTTTCTTCTTTCTCTCTATAGTTTCTCTCTCTAGAGTTTTAGTGAATTCGTAAGAAATAACGAAAGAATGAGCTTCTATTTATAGGAGCATGGACTGAATAGTAAATAATTCATGAATGGTCCAGATTGATTTACTTTTAAACGGACGATCTATATTGATTTACTATGCAGTATTAACAAAATATTCTAATAAAACAAAATCTTTTAAATAAAATATAATATATTCTATCTATAATCTAATAAAACGAATAACTTTATAAAAGTATTCTATTTATATAAAAAGCTTTTTTGTTTTATTATATTAATAATACTAATAAAACAAAATTTATATATATAATATATATTTATATAAACTTTCGTGACTTCATAAAAAGACACCTCAATATATTTAACAACATTTATCATCATTATTATACTTCACAATATTAATCGACCAGGTCGTTCCCACGAAAGAGGGGGCTTTCCAATAACGATTTCTCCATATTGGCGCGCAATTAGGTGACCAAACCTCTCTTTGATAGAACTTCTAGACATCGTTAATATTGCAAATAATAATATTAATAACTTTGTTATTTCAATTATTGATTTAATAATATATAAAATATCGACAATAATTGAATCAAATAACGTGACATACTATGCAACAATTACTGAAATAATAATTGAACAAAACTGAGTGACTTTTCATGTAAGCAACAATAATCAATATCGTGTGCTACTATGCAACCACGCATATTCCTGTACTTTTACCACCGGGTGTTTCAACAGTTGATGGTAAATTTCCGCCGTTATCTTCATAAAATATTTTTGTCATTTTCTTAATCTGACAATAATTCTATTGTGGGGTCCACCAATGATTATGCCGTCGTACGAATATTCCCTGTTAAAACGAATATTTCCCGACCAATTGAATATTATATAACAACTTGCATACTTTGCAAAATTTATAAATATTACCCACAACTATAACATTATATCAAGTTCACTCCATAATATTCAAAAAAAATTGAGAAATTTAAATCTTTATCCATAAAATTTGGGGTCTCACAATCTCCCCTCCTTATAGAATTTTGCTCTCGAAATTTACGTACGTATCTGGTATGATGAGGAGACCTTGACTTCATTTCAGATTCTAACTCTTGAGGTATAACCTTTGAGTGTTGAATACGATCCTTCTTATCCATGATTTTAACACGTATCTCCTCATACATTAAATCTTCTACTATCTCGTCTAGTTCTAATTTAATAATCTGGTTCGGGTCGTCCACATAATTACGTAACATCGATACGTGAAAAACGTTATGAACATGCGACATACTTGACGGTAAAATGAGTCTATAGGCCACAGTTCTTACTCGATCAAGGATTTCAAATGGGCCAATTAAATCGAGGGTCGAGATTTCCTCTCTTCGTCGATTCTTGCTTCTAGAATAACGCCCTCTTGAACCTCCTTCTTCACATCCATCAGATTCGGGTGTGTAGCTTGAGTGGCTTTAACTTTATCGATTAAAGTCTATTCTACTCATATATTCGTTATCTTCACGTGGGTCTCTAGAGTCTTTAACTCTATATATCTTCATCATCTGTAAGTTATACGAAATAAGTCATTGTGTTAACAACATCGCACTCGTAAACGCATACAATCTTCTACTCAACACATCAGCTACCACGTTTGCTTTCCCACGGTGGTATTGAATGGTAAGATCGTAATCTTCAACAGCTCGAGCCAACGTCTTTGGCGCATTATACGTTCATTTTAGGTGAAGAAAATATTTGAGGGTTTAAAAAATGGGTTTTGTACTTGGGTCAATACAAAATTCGATTTCATGCTCTAGGGGTAGGCTAAGAAGTCTTCAAGAATACGTCAGAAAATTTATTAACAATAGAATTATCATTCAAAACTGTGACTCTCATCCAAGACTTGGATAGCACATGTAATGAATGTTTCTCCTAACGAAGTTTCAATTGATAAGTCAAAGTCTAACTTCTCCGGAGTCAAATTTAAACGTTGAACGCAAGCAAGAGAGATAAAAGAATGAGGATGATGACAATAATATAAGCATTAATCAAATAAAAATAAGGATAAATATTAAAGACTTTAAATTTATCCAAATATTATCCATCATTTAAATAACTCATAATTTAATATTGTTAATATTATAACAATATTTTAATCACTTCTTAAACTTATAAACAATTTAATTTAATTGTTTTCATTTTACCAAATAATGCATTTAATCATTCAAAAATGCCATACTCATAAGATTTCATCACCAATGATCAAATCACTCATCAAAAATCTGCATATACCTTATATAGGATTTTCAAGCCCTAAAATCCTATCTACCAATTCTTCAACTTCACATAACATATTTAACTCATATGTTTGTAACTAAACCATTTTCATGAAAAATTACCAAATCAACTTATTATTTTTCTATCCTTTGTCCAAACATATATACATATATTTCATACACAACAAGTATTTTTTTTTATAATTTTTCAACCCCCTTAAGTATTTTTCAAAAATTAATTTCTAATTAATTCTTAAGAAATTAGCTACCTCAAGTTTAACTCCAGAAATTCCCAAATCTTGGCAGGATTTTGCACATGTTAACGTGAGCTTCCAGTTTAAATTTCATGGTCATCGGAGTTATAGAACTCCAGTTATAGCGTTTTTTGTCGAAAAAACCTAAATATTGAAATAGTCATAACTTGCTCATTTTAAGTCGGAATGAGCTCATTTTTGGACAAGAGATACTTTAAACCCTATATTTCCATGTCCCAAAAGGCTGGAAATTTTATCAAAAATTAAATGGCCAATAATGCCCTTTTAAATTTCGGGGCAGTAGCTTTTTGGTACTTTGCAGTTTTTTACTCCTTTGCTAAAATTAGTCTATACGAAAATCTACAGCACCTTTTCCAGTGATTCCACTTGGATAAGTGAGAAAACTCATATATCTAACTCTAGAACTTGACCACACTCAAAAATTCAAAATATAATAGGAGATATGGTCAATTGAATTTCATGTTCTATTTTCACCAAAATCTGATTTTCAACCCTTTGTGATTTCTAAGAAACTTTCATGTTTTCACATAATAACCAATATAACTCATCATAATAGTTACTAATACTACATATACCCATGATTTTCATCAGTCCAATACTTTTATTATGACTTTCATCATAATCAACAGTCCAATGCTTATATTATGACTTTCATCATAATCCACGTAAACAGATCATTTCCACAAATTAATAAGGAATGAATATAAAGGATCATTCACCATGCATGTGGTAATTCACATAGACAGGTTATTCCAACAGAATAATAAAGAATGGAATAACAAAAGAATTCACCATGCATGCGATAGACCGCACATACAAGTTACTCTTGACAGAATAATAAAGAACGGAACCAGTTCAGGCGTAATCCGCACCGACAGGATATTCCAACAGAATAATAAAGAACGAAACCAGGTCAGGCGTAATCCGCACCGACAGGATATTCCAACAGAATAATAAATAATGGAATGACAACAAAATTCACCATGCATGCGATAGACCGCACAGACATGTTATTCCAACAGAATAATAAATAATAGAACCAGGTCATGCGTAAACACACAGACATGATATTCCGACAGAATAATAAAGAATGGAATAACAGAAGAATTTCACCATGTATGCGGTACTTCGCATAGACAGGTTATTCCAATATAATAATAAAGAATGGAATAAGAAAAGAATTTCACCATGTATATGGTAGTCTGCATATAAAGGTTATTCCAACAGAATAATAAAGAATGGAATAACAGAAGAATTTCACCAAGTATAGGGTAGTCCGCGTATACAGGTTATTCCAATAGAATAATAAAGAATGGAATAACAAAAGTTCTCTTCATGAATACGAAATAAATAATACCCCTTACCTTAGAAGAAACTGGATATAGGAGTAGTGAAGTAGCAGAATACTTTTCTTCTTTCTCTCTATAGTTTCTCTCTCTAGAGTTTCAGTGAATTCGTAAGAAATAACAAAGGAATGAGCTTCTATTTATAGGAGAATGGACTAAATAGTAACTAATTCATGAACGATCCAAATTGATTTACTTTTAAACGGACGGTCCATATTGATTTACTATGCAGTATTAATAAAATATTCTAATAAAACAAAATCTTTTAAATAAAATATAATATATTTTATTTATAATCTAATAAAACAAATAACTTTATAAAAGTATTCTGTTTTATATAAAAAGCTTTTCAGTTTTATTACATTAATAATACTAATAAAATAAAATTTATATAATATATATATATATATATAAACTTTCGTGACTTCATAAAAAGACACCTCAATATATTTAACAACATTTATCATTATTATTATAATTCACAATATTAATCGACCAGGTCGTTCCCAGGAAAGATGGGGCTTTCCTATAAGGATTTCTCCCTATTGGCGCGCAATTAGGTGACCAAACCTCTCTTTGGCAGAACTTCTAGACATCGTTTATATTGCAAATAATAATATTAATAACTTTGTTATTTCAATTATTGATTTAATAATATATAAAATATCGATAATTGTCAGGAATAAGCACGTGAATGATATTCCTATTTATATATGATTTGATTATGATATATATATATATATATATATATATGAATAAATATGCAAGTATACTTGCATTAAGTAAAGCTGTAAAGTCCTTTGATAGATAATAGAAACATATGTACAAGGACTTAGAATGAATTGATCAAATGTGTTAGGATGATCCTACATAAGCAAAACAGCTTTGTAAAGTCCTTAAAAAGAAATGATATACAAGGACTATAAATATAGAAAGATTAAGCATGTTAGGTTGATCTTATGATGTAATAGATAGGCTTGTCTGATCGCCAAGAACTGCACCAGAAATCGTAGTCTGCCAAGAGAGTCAAGGAAAACTCGAGAGCTATTGAGGCAGAATCGTAGTCTGCAAGATAGTAGATCTCGGAGTTCGTAGACTTCTAGGAGAGACGAGGAAGGATCGTAGTGTGTCGAGGAGAACTTCCTCGGGGCTGTAGTCTGCTGAGGAAGTCATGTTCAGAATTGTAGAGACAACCTGCCTACAAGCCGACCGAGCATCTGCCAAAGCAAGTAAAGAATCTTAGACTACACTCGGAATAGTAGAGTCTACTGATCATATCAAAGGCAGAGATCGTAGTCGAGCAAGATCAGATGAAGACAACAAGCACAACGACAGAAATCGTAGTATCGAGATCTAATCTTAAAGTCGTAGTGTCTGCACAGCCGAAGCTGAATCGTAGAGTACAGAGCTAAGACCTTAACATATGTGCTCACAAGGCCACAGTAGAATCATAAAGCAAACACGATTCTCAACATTTAAGCACTCCCAGAATATCCAAAGGAATGAAGCCTCTGGTCTAAGCTGCAAAGATACATCCCACCTAAAAGAAACTAGAAAACACTCAACGAATGGCATGCAAGCTAACAGAAGATCTAAGCACCAACCCAATCAGCATCAAGATTGAGTTGTGAAGCCATTCGAGATGAAATCTTCCACAAGGAGAATAGAAGAAGACTTCTATAACTGAATAAGGAAAGTCAGCAAGTGCAGTAGCTGTCAAGCAGACTGAAGACAACGATCTTGGAAGTTACCAGGATCGTAGTGTTTGCTAAACAAAGAAAGAACTGATGGAGTGCATACAGAGATACTGGACAGCTTCTGAAGAACAAGGCTAAAGTTATTAAGCATTGGGTTAGTCCATTGATGATAAGTGAACGGGAGATCACAAGGAGAAAGAGAGCTGGACACGCCACAAATATGAAGTGTCTTGCTATTCAGAATGGGCCAGAACAAAGAAGTCAAGCCATCAGTATCTGAGAGCTGCTGAGGCAAACAGAAGTGTTAAAGCACTGCACTAGAGAAGGAAAAGGTGTTCCACATTGGAGATCTAATAAACACTCTTCCAGATCGTAGTGTTAACTCCACAAGTCAAGAAGCAACAGTCAACAAGACACTACGATCAAGTCCAAGAAGATATGCATCAGAATCGTAGAGTTCGAATAACTAAATATTGAGGCATTTGCAACGGCTCAATCAGAAGACTGATATTCGAATAAAGCTTATTGAGAGCATCGATGCAAAAGGACAACCTCTGATCAAGAAATCAGAAGGAAGAAATAAATTCTTCGACCTGCCCAAGACATTAAAGTGACATCTCTGATGGGGTAGGTGAAACAGTAGACTGCAATGTCAGAAAAGTATGACATATCACATTTGCAGTCTACCTCAGTCAACTCGAGATCTGTGAAGTTATTTGAATAGCTTTCAATGGCTACTTTCCAACGGAAGGATTGGGAAGGAGTATAAATCAGCAAGAGCTTCAAAGATCGAAGGAAGCTGGAGTTGTTGAGTTTGGAGAGATGGTGGTCTGATCTAGCCAACATAAAATAGTGATTGACCAATGAAGGTCCGAAGGCTAACTCTACGATCCACTAAGAACATTTAGAGACAGACAAAGAAAGAAGTAGAAGTGAGAGTTCTACAATATAGAAATAAGAGTTCTACTACAGGAAGAGTGTTCTAAACTGTCGAGAGAAAGAAGAGCATTAATGTCATCTTGATGTTCATCATGGGAAGACTCTAGGTACCAGAGAGAAGAGCTTACAGTCATCTTAGCAAGCCCATCATGAGAAGGAATCAAGTATCATGAAGAGAGATCACCAACGCCATCATGGTGTCAAGCATGAGAAAGTTTCTAAGTACCTAGCAGTAGAGCCTACAGTCATCTTAGAAACCCATCATTTGCGGCCATCAAGTATCAAGAAGAATGATCTTCAAGGCAGTTCATTAAGGGATCATCAGAAGGGGTTGAATAACTGAAGAAGTTGAGCATCATGCAACACTCAACTGCACTTCAAGGATGATCAAGCCAAGCTGCTAAGTACAGAAGATGTTTAGAGCTTAAAGACATCTTACCAGCTCAGCACCAACTCCAACAAACAAACAAACAACTCAACAAGAAGCCAGGGCCTGAGGGGTCCTTGTCCGGAGGGACTAAATGAAGTTTCAAGTCTGTTGGCTTGAAGAGTTCCTAGGGAACTAGAGAAGTTCCAAGGCTGCTGGCCTTGAAGAGTTCTTAGTAAACTGAAGTCCCAAGGCTGCTGGCCTTAAAGGAATCTTAGTGATTCAGGGTGCTGCCCTTCCTTAGTGGAAATCCTGCTAGTTAAAAGCAGAAGAGTGGATTAGGAGCTTGAGTCTCTGAACCACTTAAAACCCCTTGTGTCTTTTACTTTATGTCATTTACATTATATACATTAACTGCTATAACTGCTATGTATGTTTTAACTGTTTACCACTGAACTAACTCTACGAACAATGTATGTATGATTATGAATATATCAATGAAGGGGATCTTTTACTTATTCTGATGTGCTTGAAAAGATTCTTATGATTGTCACATGCTAAATTATTAGCAATACAAAATAAACCAAAAAAGTATTTGAAATTAAAAGGATCTATTCAACCCCCCCTTCTAGATCTATTGTCTACTAGGAACTAACAATAATAATTGAATCAAATAACGTGAGATACTATGCAACAATTATTAAAGCAATAATTGAACAAAACTGAGTGACTTTTTACGTAAGCATCAATAATCAATACTGTGTGCTACTATGCAACCACGCATATTCCTGTACTTTTAACACCGGGTGTTTCAACAATTAACGGTAAATTTTCGCCGTTATTTTCATAAAATATTTTTGTCGTTTTCTCAATCCGACAATAATTCCATTGTGGGGTCCACAAATGATTGTGACATCGTACGAATAATCCCTGTTAAAACGAATATTCCCCGACCAATCGAATATTATATAACAATTTGCGTACTTTGCAAAATTTATAAATATTACCCACAACTATAACATTATATCAAGTTCACTCCATAATATTCAAAAAAAATTTGAGAAATTTAAATCTTTATTCATAAAATTTGGGGTCTCACATATATGATGATGGCGAATATAAGAGTAGAACCGACTTTAATCGATAAAGTTAAAGTTGCTCAAGCTACAGACTCAAAGCTGATGAATGTGAAGAAGAAGTTGCAAGAAGACGTTATTCTAAAAGAAAGAATCGACGAAGAAATCTCAACCCTCGATTTTATTGGCCCATTTAAAATTCTTGATCGAGTAGGAACTGTGGCCTATAAACTCGCCTTACCGTCAAGTATGTCTCGTGTTCATAACGTTTTTCACATATTTATTTTACGTAAATATGTAAAAGACCCGAACCACATTATTGAATTAGAACCGGACGAGATATCGAAAGATTTAACGTATAAAGAGGTAGTTGTTAAAATCTTGGATAAGAAGGATCATATTCTACGCTTCAAGGTTATACCTCAACTCAAAGTTTTGTGGAGGAAATGACCTGGGAGTTAGAATCTGAAATGAAATCAAGGTATCCTCACCTCTTCGACATATCAGGTACGTACCCTAATTTCGAAGACAAAATTTCATAAGAAGAGGAGGTTGTAAGACCCCAACTTTCTTGAATAAAGAATAATTTTTTCTCGAAATATATTTTTGAATATTATGGTGTAGATATCATATAATGTTATAGTTGTGGGTAATATTTGGAAAATTTTGCAAAGTAAGCAAGTTGATATAAAATATTCGTTGTGTCAGTGAATATTCAATTGGTCGGGGAATATTCGTACGACGGCACAATCATTGGTGGACCACATAATGGAAGTATTGTCGTAGTTAGAAAACGACAGAAATATATTTTTATAAAAATAATGACGGAAGTTTTACCGTTAAACTGTTGAACTACCCGGTGGTAAAAAAACAGTAATACGCATGGTTGCATAGTAGCACACGGTATTGATTATTGATGCTTACGTGAGAAGTCTCGCAATTATACTCAATTACTGCTACAGTAATTATTGCATAGTATCTCACGTTATTTGATTCAATTATTGTCACATTATCATCTACATAATATTTTATATATTAAATCAATAATTGAGACAACAAATTTATTCATATTATTATTTGCAATATTGACAATGTCTAGAAAGTTCTGTCGAGGAGAGGTTTGGTCACCTAATTGTGCGTCAATAGGGAGAAATCCTTATCGGAAAGCCCCCACTTTCCTGGGAATGATCTGGTTGTTAAATATTGTGAGTTATAATATTAATGATGAATAATTGTTGAAGTATTAAGAATGTGTTTATTAAAGATAAGTGAATTACAAAATTTAGAGGGGAATAATGCAAACTTGGAAAACTTTAGGGGTACTAAAGTGTAATAATTTAAATCAATCTGGACCATTGGTGGTGATTTTAATAGTAAACCAATCTGGACCATTGAAGGTGGTTTTAATAGTTAATCAATCTGGACCATTGATGGTGGTTTTAATAGTAAATCAATCTGGACCATTGATGGTGGTTTTAATAGTAAATCAATCTGGACCGTCTGTGGTGGTTTTAATAGTAAATTAATTTGGACCGTCGGTAGTGGTTTTAAAAGTAAATCAATCTGGACCGTCGGTGGTGGTTTTAAAAATAATCAATCTGGACCGTCGGTGGTGGTTTTAAAAGTAAATCAATCTGGATCGTCGGTTGTGGTTTTAATTGAAAGTAGTATGCACACAAGCCAATCATGTTTGATGATAAAGCATATACTTTGTAAACAATGTTATTCATTTATTAATAAAAAGTATTAATTTATTAAAGGCTTTTAATTATCTACATGATGCTGTTTTATAATATGTGATAAACCCATAGTTTTAAGCAATGCTTTTAGAATAATGATGATGATCATTCTAATGAGATCTAAATTCTTTGAAAGCTTAAAACTAAAATAGTTCCCAATCGTTGGATTACTAAATTGGAGATTAGTGAATCCGGATAGATTGGTACATACGTTTCTTGCTCATTGGATGAGGATGATTGATCTCATGATCATTTGTGTGGAGACACTAAAGCAAGTATGTAGGTGCTTATTAGAGAATAAGTTCACTGAACGTGACTCGCTAAGGAATACCTAATGGAGTTTTACTCGCATGTCAATAGGAATTCCTGTAGTGATAGTAGTACAAGTGATCCTTGGACTTGAGATCATCATAGTATCTTGTGTATGATGAGTTATACTTTGACATATTCCTTAAGACCCTTAGGGTATATCAAAGGGTATGCTTGGGTATAATAAGTTGTACATGGAGATAATGTATGATCAATAAAGAATCTACCACTTCTAGTAAAAGAAGAGAAATGTCCTATGTGATTCGATAAATGACAACCCAGTAGTCCTTGGCCAAGGCAGAATGAAATTAGAAAGGAGATTCTAATTTGCATTATTTGGAGTTGTGCATTTAAGAGCCGAAATACATATAATTAAATAAAATAAGACTTGACAGAAATTCTATGTCTTATATTTAATTGGGACATTGTATGGTGGAAGGATTGAATTGTACGGTAACTATTTACTCAAAGGTTCTTTTATGATTAATGTTGAAATCTATATTATCTGGAAAGTCGTTGATCGCTAGGGAGGCTTATCCCTATTGTAGAATAAATATTATTTATTTAAATAAATTATTAGTTTAATTTATTTATTTAAATAAGATTAGAATTGTTCTAATTGATTTATTCACAACCGGTTTAATATGGGGAACCTAAAGGGTCACACCATAAAAGGAAGAATAATTATTTAAGAAGTTAATGGCATAATCGTAATAATAAATTAAGTATATTTATTTTAATCTATGGTGATAGAATAAATTAAATAGCTTAATATCTATTATTTAATATTTTAGAAATATTAAATATAAATTAATAAGAGGAGTCTTATTATTATTATTACTATTATTATTATTTAATTCCTAAAGGAGTTTGGGAATTAATTAATAAAAGTACTCTCAAATATCCTAATAGGATTAGGAGGCAAATTAATTAAAAGAGTTTAATTAATTATCCCTAATAAGATTAGGGAGCTTAATTAATTAAAGGAATTTAATTAATTAAAATAAAACCAAATTCCTTAATTGTTAAGGAGGGTTGACCACATCTATAAATAAGAGGAGTCTTATTATGGGTGAGGTAGAGGTTGACGTATTATTAGAATACGTAATTCCAATAGTTGGGAGAGTACGCCTTTTTCTATAAAGATAGAAAAACTAGGGTTTAGCCAACCACCCATCTTCTTGAATTCTTCTCCTTCCTTGGTGGATCACCTCTAGAGGCCAAACACTTGGGTGGCTAACGTTGATCAAAGGAAGGAACCAAACCCGGTGGATTCAAGTTGAACGCGAAAAGGATTGGAGGTGAACTTGTACCTGAGGAAGCTCGGATCTTCAAGGGTATGATTCTTGTTCTTTCTTTTTCGTTTAATTAATAATTGCGCATAAAGGGTGATCCGGGTTTATGGTTTGTAAAAATTTTAAAACTCTGATTTTACACGTTTCCGCTAATTTTGTGCAATTTGATTGCGTTCATGAATATTACAAACCTAACAGTGGCATCAGAGCCAAACCTTTATGCAAATTATTAATTGTTCAGATTTGATATGTATATTGATATGTGTTAAGAACAATTTAATTGGGCATAATTTGTTGTATAAAATTTATTTAATAAAAAAAACGTTATTTGCAAATCTTGCCTTTTGCAATTCCACGATTTCACGTGATATGTGATTCACGGATTACCATTATATATGATTATCAAATTAAATCCTGTTGCAGGTTATTATTACTTATATTTTATATATTACCGTTATATATATTATATATATATATATAATTAGGATCCTGCAAGTCATTATTTTACTCCTGAATCATATATGATTACTTGATTAGAATATATATTATATTCTTAATTATTTTATAATTAAAATAAAAGGTTTATTTTAATTTTAAAATAAAAAGTTTATTTTAATATTAAAAAAAAGATTTATTTTAATTTTAAAATTAGAATTTCATGCTAACTAATTAGAATTGGAATTAGATTCCATGATAACTAATTGGAGTTGAAATTAGATTTCATGTTTCCTAAAATAAAGGAGTTTATTTGTGAATAGGAAAGTGAATCCATCTTTCCTTAAATAAAGGAGTTTATTTAGATATGAAATAAGATTTCATATTATTCAAAATAAAAGAATTTATTTGTGAATAGGAAAGAGAATCCTAATTTACTTAAATAAAGGAGTTTATTTAGATATGAAATAAGATTTCATATTATTCAAAATAAAGGAGTTTATTTGTGAATAGGAAAGAGAATCTGTGTTTCCTTTAATAAAGGAGTTTTATTTTTTTTACATGGAATTGGATTCCATAATTAATTAAAATAAAGGAGTTTATTTTGATTAAAGATTTTGATTAAAATAAAATAGTTTATTTTATTCAAAATTGGATAAATTAAAATAAAATAGTTTTATTTTGATTTAAATTCGGATTAAAATAAAGGAGTTTATTTTGATTCAAAATTAGATTTTATACTAACTAAATTTTGCCCATTAAATGATATCAATATATATATTAAATGTTTATTATTCATGAGATGAATATTATTTATTGATGCATATGGTGATGTGTATGATAATAAATGGGATTGATTATGGACTATTGACCGATGTGATTGGATTTTATTTTAGTTGGATGCATGAATGTATGGGTTTTATTAAATGGGGTCTGCGTACCTCGTCTTCTCTAATTTTTCTTAATGTAAATTCTAACTCCCTCTTATGTACTTCCCCTTGACTGCTGATCAAGGTTTCTATTTATTTTAAATAGTTTTGTAATAGGAATAGTTAGAATTAATTTTGAAGAATTAGAGATCAAGGAGCAAGGAGCGCGTGAAGACCCGTTTGTAATGGAGCCCGGGTTTAAATGTAATAGTTATATTTAAATATTAATTCTTGCACCTCTAGGGTTTGACCTTTTGGTTCACTTGGTGGCTCTAGTGAACCAAACTAGAATAAAAGTCCATAATCAATCCAGGTAGAATATAGTATTCTATATGTGCATACTTATACTATATATATATATTATATATTATGCAAACATGCTTCGCATGTTCATTAATATGACGCGTATTTTATATATATATATGTGCATGCACGCTAAACAAGATGAGACAAATTAATAACAAACCCCTCAAATATTTTATATTAAGTTGTAACGTTCAAAGATATTTGGAATATCGAACGTCGCCTTCTAACATGATAGAAACAATAGAGTATTGAATATTTAATATGAGTTTGTTGTGCACACACAAGGCGAGTATTAAATATTTAAGATGTTGTTTTTATTACATATGATGTTTATAAGGAATTGAACATTACTGCTTTGTTGTGCACACACAAGGGCTGTAGTTTTCTCTTCACTTATATGGAAATGATGGGTCTGACTTAACTTAAATCATTTTAGTTCGGATATGCACACACTTGACCATTATGATTTAAGAGGCAAAATACAAGGAGTTACATAGTTGATGTAATTGACAAGAGTTGTGTCTACCTATTTATTTATATATAGTTTGTTGTGCACACACAAGGCTATATACATTTGAAATGGGATCCTTATTCTCACTAGCAAATCTTTAATTAGATTTTGCCGAACTATATAAGTGAGGGTAATATAGTTTGAAGAAAATAGTGGGAGATACCAATTTAAAACAAGACCTAATTTATTTTGGTAATTAATAAAAGAATGTATGTTAAAATGTTGTTAATTACAAATTCATTTACAGAATTTTACAATGTCTAAATTACTATCACTGCTTAGCATATTAGATGCTTATTTAACCGGACCAAATTAAATGGATTGGTTAAGGAAATTGAGAATAGTTCTCATGGCTGAAAAGCTATCTTATGTCCTTAATACGTCTATCCCTGCAATGGTTGCAGACAATGCCTCCGAGGAAGAGATTGCTACTTTTAGAAAGTGGCAAGATGATGCACAGTTGGCTCAATGCATCATGCTCGCATCCATGAGTAACGAGCTTCAGCGTCAGCATGAAACTATGGATGCTCTCTTACTATATTCCTGCACATCAAGTAGTTGATGGTGAGGAAAGTAGGACGGATAGATATCAGATATCTAAGGAGCTCTTCCGATCTAGAATGACCAACGACACTACAGTACAGACAAAAGTCCTTAACATGATCAATTTGATTGAACAATTAGGACAAAGGGTTTCGCCAATGGATGGAGAGTTGAGCCAAGATTTGATCTTGCACTCACTTCCGGACTCCTTTCACAATTGTTGTGAATTTTTCATATGAACGAGCTAGATATCAGCCTCGCTGATTTGCTTAACATGTTGAAAAATGTTGAGAGTCACTTTCCAACCAAGAAAGACCATGTCTTACTGGTAGGGGCCAAAGGATCTTCTGAAAAGAAGAACGATTCAAAGAAGGTAAACAGAAAGGTGTAAACAAAGGATAATAAGAACAAAACTGATACGGATAGCAAAGGAGTTTGCTTTCACTGCAATAAGCCTGGACACTGGAAGGAAACTGCGAGAAGCATCTTGCAGAGGCTAACTAAAGAAGCTTAGAGAAGTTTCGGTTACAAATACAAATTTGTTCATGATTTAAAATAATTTTTCCTTTAAATCAAGGTTCTACTTGGGTATTGGATACCGACTTTGGTTATCATAAATATAGATTTATGAAGGGACCAAGCAGAAGTAAAAAGCTAAACAAAGATAAGCAATCCTATGTGTAGGAAATGAAGCAAAGGTTGCTGCATTAGCCATAGGAACTTATAGTTTAGCAATGCCTACGGGCAAGTCTATTAAGTCAATAAGTTGTTATTGTATTCCAGTTCTCGTTGGAAACATTATTTCCATTTTATTGTTGGACAATGAAATCTTTGGTATTATATTTAAGAACAATTGTTGTTCTACTTATAATAATAATGTTTTGTGTAGAACTGAAATATTACTTAATGGATTTTGTATACTTGACTTACGTGAAAAATATATTTTTTGCAAATTGAATAAACTAATATAAGAAAAAGAGATGATCATTGAAAGAGTTGAATGCATGTATTTATTGAAATACAAGTGTGAATTATTTGAACGATTCAAAGAATTCAGAAGTGAAACAAATTGGCAATGTATTAAGATTCTTTGATTAGATCAATGAATAAATAGTTGTGCAATAAGTTTCTAAATCATCTCAAATGGTTTTCTCATAATGGACACATCCAGATACGCAATAATTGATTGATGTATCTGAATGGAAAAATCATACCTTGTTAGACATGGTGCGGTCCATAATGATTTTATCAAAATTCCAGTATCCTTCTGGGGTAATATCCTAGAAATGGATGCATATCTACGGAAAAGGTAACCTCAAAATCCGGCCCCAAGACTCCATAAAAGTTATGGACAGGGAGGATTCCTAATCTTAAGTATGTTAAGATAAGGGGTTGTCCAACTTATGTGAAACGGTTTCAGAGGATAAGTTTGGGACAAAATTTGACAAGTACAGATTTGTGGGACATCCTAAAGTAAGTTTAGGGCATATGCTCTATAATCCTACTTAGCAAAAGGTGTTTTTTGCGAAACATGCTGCCTTCTAAGATAAAGGTGTTTATCATTGAAGAGGCTAGTGGGAGGATAATAGATCTTGAAGAGTTCAAGACCACAAAACACTATAAGTCAAATAAGAGGAACCTATAGATAGACCTATTGTACCACAACCGAATCGTAAATCTGGAATAGTACCGAAGATACCTAGGAGGTATGGATTCATCATGGATGATGATGATGAGGTACGTATCATAGAAGATGATGATCCAGTTACATACGATGAGGTAAGAGTTGTAGACACTCAGAGAAATGGATTGAAACAATCTTCTCAAAATGGAACATTCATTTTAATATGATAATCAAAAGAGTTTGATTTTATCAAAAACAAGAATGAACCTAGTGTGTACAAAAGGGTCAGTGGGAGCGTCGTGACATTTCTGGTATTATATGTTGATATAATACGGATAAGGAATGACATGTCAATGCTAAAATCAATAAAGATAAAGTTGTCTAAACATTCCTCCATGAATGATTTTGGGAAGAGTATCTTAATTGGGGATGGAAATCTATATAGATAGATTTAAAAGGATACTCGGCTTAACCCAAGGAACGTATATTCATTTGATGCTAAAGTCGTTTAGCATAGAAAACTCTATGGGATGTCTTATGTTGATGAGCCATGGAGTGTATCTCTCTTAATAGTCCCCATAGACTCCTAAACGAGAGATCGCATGAGTGACAATCATGTATGCAATGAAATATACGTGACCTGATGTTGATTAGTCATATTCTGGAGAAGTTCACTGTGAGACAGTGAAAAATATCTTAAAGTACTTAACCAGCACTAAGGATGTGATATAATTCATGGCTGGTCTGAATTAAAACTAGAGGGCTTAACTAACTCAATTTTTTCAGATCGACCAAGACGACAGAAAATCCACTTTAAGGTAAATCGTTACCTTGAACGGTGGTGCAGTGAATTGGAAAGGTTCCAAACAGCAAATAATTGCTGGTTTAGTGATAAAGACAAAGTATATAGCTGTAAATGAAGCTGCAAGTTGATTGATTGGATTAAAAGTTCATTACAGAACTAGGAATTGTTCCTAAGTCTCATCTTGGATCCAAACATGTGTTGTGGCACTTTCTTTTGATTATAGGAATCATTGAAAGATGGGAAATCACTATAGAGATAGTGAACTCTCAAGAACAATATTACATATCCATTAACTAAAGCTTATCCAACAGCGGGATAATCGTCACTTAGAGAAGAAGAGTATGAGATACCATGACGATTGACTTTAGTGCAAGTGGGAGATTGAAAGTAGTATGCACACAAGCCAATCATGTTTGATGATAAAGCATATACTTTGTAAACAATCTTATTCATTTATTAATAAAAAGTATTAATTTATTAAAGGCTTTAATTATCTACATGATGCTGTTTTATAATATGTGATAAACCCATAGTTTTAAGCAATGCTTTTAGAATAATGATGATGATCATTCTTATGAGATCTAAATTCTTTGAAAGCTTAAAACTAAAATAGTTCCCAATCGTTGGATTACTAAATTGGGGATTAGTGAATCCGGATAGATTGGTACATACGTTGCTTGCTCATTGGATGAGGATGATTGATCTCATGATCATTTGTGTGGAGACACTAAAGCAAGAATGTAGGTGCTTATTAGAGAATAAGTTCACTGAACGTGACTCGCTAAGGAATACCTAATGGAGTTTTACTCGCATGTCAATAGGAATTCCTGTAGTGATAGTAGTACAAGTGATCCTTGGACTTGAGATCATCATAGTATCTTGTGTATGATGAGTTATACTTTGACATATTCCTTAAGACCCTTAGGGTATATCAAAGGGTATGCTTGGGTATAATAAGTTGTACATGGAGATAATGTATGATCAATAAAGAATCTACCACTTCTAGTAAAAGAAGAGAAATGTCCTATGTGATTCGATAAATGACAACCCAGTAGTCCTTGGCCAAGGCAGGATGAAATTAGAAAGGAGTTTCTAATTTGCATTATTTGGAGTTGTGCATTTAAGAGTCGAAATACATATAATTAAATAAAATAAGACTTGACAGAAATTCCATGTTTTATATTTAATTGGGACATTGTATGGTGGAAGGATTGAATTGTACGGTAACTATTTACTCAAAGGTTCTTTTATGATTAATGTTGAAATCTATATTATCTGGAAAGTCGTTGATCGCTAGGGAGGCTTATCCCTATTGTAGAATAAATATTATTTATTAAATAAATTATTAGTTTAATTTATTTATTTAAATAAGATTAGAATTGTTCTAATTGATTTATTCACAACCGGTTTAATATGGAGAACCTAAAGGGTCACACCATAAAAGGAAGAATAATTATTTAAGAAGTTAATGGCATAATCGTAATAATAAATTAAGTATATTTATTTTAATCTATGGTGATAGAATAAATTAAATAGCTTAATATTTATTATTTAATATTTTAGAAATATTAAATATAAATTAATAAGAGGAGTCTTATTATTATTATTACTATTATTATTATTTAATTCCTAAAGGAGTTTGGGAATTAATTAATAAAAGTACTCTCAAATATCCTAATAGGATTAGGAGGCAAATTAATTAAAAGAGTTTAATTAATTATCCCTAATAAGATTAGGGAGCTTAATTAATTAAAGGAATTTAATTAATTAAAATAAAACCCAATTCCTTAATTGTTAAGGAGGGTTGACCACATCTATAAATAAGAGGAGTCTTATTATGGGTGAGGTAGAGGTTGACGTATTATTAGAATACGTAATTCCAATAGTTGGGAGAGTACGCCTTTTTCTATAAAGATAGAAAAACTAGGGTTTAGCCAACCACCCATCTTCTTGAATTCTTCTCCTTCCTTGGTGGATCACCTCTAGAGGCCAAACACTTGGGTGGCTAACGTTGATCAAAGGAAGGAACCAAACCCGGTGGATTCAAGTTGAACGCGAAAAGGATTGGAGGTGAACTTGTACCTGAGGAAGCTCGGATCTTCAAGGGTATGATTCTTGTTCTTTCTTTTTCGTTTAATTAATAATTGCGCATAAAGGGTGATCCGGGTTTATGGTTTGTAAAAATTTTAAAACTCTGATTTTACACGTTTCCGCTAATTTTGTGCAATTTGATTGCGTTCATGAATATTACAAACCTAACATTAATAGTAATCAATATGGACCGTCCGTTCTAATAGTAAATTAATCTAGACCGTTCATGAATTAGTTACTATTTAGTCTATTCTCCTATAAATAGAAGCTTAATTCTTCTTTCATTAACACCAATTCACTGAGATTCACAAGAGAAGTTATAGAGAGAGAAACTATAGAGAGAAAAAAGAAGAGTATTCTGCTACTTCACTATTGCAGTATTCAGTCTTCTACTAAGGTAAGGGATGTTATTTTCGCTTGGAAAGAGATATTATTTGTTGTGTTCGTAAGGGGTATTATTTTTTTCGTATTCATAAGGAATACTATTTTTCGTATTCATCCTTTAATATGTCGGAATAACTTGTCTACGCGGATTACGTACCGTATGATAGGTGAAAATCCATTTGCAGTTTCGTATGTTATTTCTTTTTATATTCTTAAATCTAAACTTATTGTAGTAAGTATTGCTTCTATAATCCTTAAAATTATTGGAATATCCTTGAGTTTTGTGCTTCATCCAACATCAGTTTTATTGGAATATTGATATGAACTTTCTTATTAAATATTAATATTTTCACCCGGGGTACTATTCACGGGTTAGTATTCACCCGGTTACTATTCACTATAATATTATTCACTCGAGTATTCGAGACACTTTTCATGTCAGGGTACTATTCACGAGTTACTATTCATAGGTTACTATTCACCCAATTACTATTCACTCTAGTATTATTCAATCGGGTATTCGGGGCACTTTTCGTGCCGAAGTACTATTCACGAGTTACTATTTACCCGATTACTATTCACTCTAGTATTACTCACTCGGGTATTCGGGACACTTTTCATGTCGGGGTTACTATTCACGGGATACTATTCCCGAAGTACTATTCACAATGTACTATTCACCCTGAAAAATTTATTTCTTTTCTGTCAAAATTATTTTAATACGCGGATATTATTCTTGAATTTTACTCCACAAAGCAGTATCATGTTGACAATTTGGATATTTTTAAACTCTGAATAAATTTAAAGTCTTTAATAATAATCCTTGATTTCATTTGATTAATGTTTATATCATTGTCATCATCCTTATGCTTATATTGTGATGAAAGTCATCTTTGGCTTACGTGCATAGATGGACTTTTGATTGGTATGATTATGACCAGGTATCATTCGGTATAATCATAACCCGTAATATTACAAATGATGTGGTAAAAATCATCATTGGCCTGTAGTGCATTGATGGATAGTTGTTGGTATGATTATGACCAGGGATTATTCGGTATAATCATGATCATTGATGATTACATGAATATCCTTGGCCCATAGTGTAGGGATGATTCGATGATGTGGTTTATTTATTAAGCTGAGTCTCAGCGATAAAACTATTGAAAAACTTTTTAAATCATAGAAGATAATAGATATCTTGCTCTACTTGACTCTTCTAATGGATTTCTTATTCCGCTGCAGTTAAACTTGTTGTCTATTATATTCAATCAGTTTAACATTGTTGAAGGCTAACGATAACTTATTCTACATTATCTTTGTCATAATATTTCTTACTGGCTAGTTGAGCTCACCCTTTTCTTTCACTGTTCTCTTCAGGAAATGAGAATATATAGTTGGGACTAGTCGGGGGATGAAGTGATGGTCCGAGATGATGGCTATAGTAGTCCTCACTATTTTTATAAAATAGTGTGATAATAATTGTAATGAGGACTCCATTGAGTGTGGATATTGTCTAGAGGACAATATTCGTTTTAAAACTCTGAGTTTATGTTTTGTCGTATATTACACGACAGTTGTATAATTAAGTTGTATTTGAATTTTGTACCATGTATTTGGCGACCCAAGATGGGTGATGTATACCTATTTTGGGGGAGTCACATTTTCCTCCATTTTTAATTTAGTCATACAAGTATTATCAAACTTGCACCACCTCCCTTAATAGTACATGCATGTGAATCAATAGTTTCATTCATGTGAACAAATAGTTATATGCATGTGAACTAATAGCAATTAATTGCTCATTTATCTGATTAGTTACATCACCCATCTTGGGTCGCCAAATACATGATACAGAATACAAATATAGCTTAATTATACAATTGTCGTGTACAATACGACAAAACATAAGCTGAGAGTTTTAACATGAATATTATCTTCTAGACAATATCCACACTCAATGGAGTCATCATTACAATTATTATCATACTATTTCGTAGAATAGTGAGGACTACTATAGCCACTTTTTCTGGACCATCACTCCGTTCCCCGACTAGTCCCAGCTACGTTCTCATTTCTTGAAGAGAACAATGAAAGAAAAGGGTGAGCTCAACTAGCCCAGTAAGAAATATTATGACTAAGATAATGCATAATAAATTTTCCTTAGCCTTCAACAGTATAACAACTTATAGAATACAATAGACAACAAGTTTTAGATCAACAACTGAAACGGAACAAGCAATCCATTAGAAGAGTCAAGTAGAACATGATATCTACTATCTTCTATGATTTAAAAGTTTAGCATCAATTTTATCCCTGTAATACCCATTAACAGTTCTTTATTATACCCAAGACAAAGAGAACTTTCATCACGTGTCTTCACCTGAACCACCAAAGATTTTAGTTAATTCGCAATTCATGTTTAAAATAATTTGAATCAACAGTTCCTCATTGCCACAAAGGCTTAATAGAACGTTTACTCAATATCCTTACCCCAAAGGCTAAATATATTCAAATGTAATAACAATGATCATATCAATCAGTTGTCTATCTTTGCACTACGGGCCAAAAATATTCAACTATAAAACCAATGGTCATGATAATACCAATCAATTGATTGTCAGTGCACTACGACCAAAGACATTCAACTGTTAACTAATGGTCATGAATCCTGCCAATCACATCATCGAATTATCCCTGCACTACGACCAATGATATTCATTAGTATCACCAGTGGTCATGTTCATGTCATACACCTGTCCATCTTTGCACTACGGGTAAAAGCTATCAATCAACAATTCATCTTTGCACTACGACCAATGATATCAATCAACAGTTCTTCTTTGCACTACATGCCAAAGACATACAACTGTAAAAGCAATAACCAACAGTCCATCTATGCACTACGAGCCAAAGATGACTTTCAATGCAATATAAGCATGAGAATCATGACAATGATATAAAGAATCAATCAAGTGAGATAAAGCACAAATATTAAATATTTATAATTCAATTTACACAGAGTTCAAGAATATCTAAATTGTCAATATGATCACCAATTGTAGAGTAAAATTCAAGAATAATATTGATGTATCAAAAATTAATTTCGACATAAAAGAATCAATTTTTCATCGTCAATAGTACCCCGTGAATAGTACTTCGTGAATAGTACCCCATGAATAATACTATGTGAATAGTATTTTGTGAATAGTACTTCGTGAATAGTATTCCCAAATGAATAATACCCGAGTGAATAATATCCCGTAAATAATACCCCAAGTGAATAGTAACCGAGTAATTGGAATCCCATAAATAATAACCCGAGTGAATAGTACCCAAGTAAATAGAATCCCATAAATAATACCCCAAGTGAATAGTAAAAAATAATAACCCTTATGAATAAGAAATAAATAAGATCCTTTACATTAGTAGATGGCTGGATACTGGAATAATGAAGTAGCAAAATACTCTTCTTTTTTCTCTCTATAGCTTCTCTCTCTAAAATTGCTCTTGTGAGTCTTAGTGAATTAGTGAGAATGAAAGAAGAATGAGCTTGTATTTATAGGAAAATATAGTTTCGATAATTACACGTTTTGGGGCTCGAATTATTATAGTATAGTACCTTCATATTTTTCTTCATTTTTAATTTAGTCCTATAAGTATTATCAAACTTACACCACCTCCCCTAATAGTACATGCATGTGAATCAATAGTATATGCATGTGAATCAATAGTTTCATTCATGTGAGCAAATAGTTATATGCATGCGAACTAATAGCAATTCATTACTTATTTATCCGATTAATTACCCGATTGGTCAATTTAACCTCCAGAAATTAATTATTATCGAAATAAATATCAATTTTCACTAACATTAATAATCCCAACACAATGGAAATATCAATTTCATCTTTAATCAACACGAACTTATTCATCATTAATATTGTAACTCACAATATTTAACAACCAAATCATTCCTAGGAAAGAGGAGGCTTTTCGATAAGGATTTCTCCCTATTGGCGCGCAATTAGGTGACCAAACCCCTTTCTTCGACAGAACTTTCTAGACATCGTGAATAATGCAAATAATAATATGAATAACTTTGTCGTCTCAATTATTGATTTAATAATATAAAATATTGTAACAATAATTGAATCAATAACGTGAGATACTATGCAGGAATTACTGTGACAATAATCAAATAAAACTGAGTGACTTTTCACGTAAGCATCAATAATCAATACCGTATGCTACTATGCAATCACGCGCATTACTGTAATTTTATCACCGATTATTTTATGACAACTTGCTTATTTTAAAAAAAATTCACATATCACCCTAAAATTTAACATTTTATCAATTTAACCATTTACTAAATAAAATAATAATTATAAGAAAATTGAATAATTTTATTTCATAAAATTCGGGGTCTTACACCTTGCCCTCCATCCTGCTCACCCCTAACCCCAACCCCCCACCCCCACCCACACCCACACCCACACCCACACCCACACCCACACCCAAAAAAAAATAATATTTAATCTTTGTACTAGTAAGTTTTAAGTTGTCAATAATAATAAAAGAAATTATAGGATATGATAATCATTTTAGAAAAAGATTGAGCTTAATTTTGTCTAGAAATTTTTAATCCCAAATGGTAGGGATTATAATACCAGGTAAAACATAGTATTAAATAATCATTCATCTTAAGTTATTTTATAATCCTATGACTAATAGTCACAAGCTCAAATATAAAAACAAACAAGACACTTGAGATTAATAGTCATATCCCAAGTGTAATCTTTGCAAACAAATATAACCCTAAAATATAAATGATGCTAGTTAAAGGACAAAAAAATTATAATAATTAAAAAATAGACTTATAAATTGGTTTGATTTGTCACTGTTTGAGTGTTTGGGAGCTATTTATTTTTTAATTTATACGTTGATTTTTAAGTCAAAAAAATAAGTAACTATTTGTGATTTATTTTAAAATAACTTACAAGTCATTTTAAAATAAATTAGTTTGACGAAATATAATATTTATTTTGTCCCTACTTTTATTAATGTTCTTTTTAGTATCTTTATATTATTTTAACTTATAAGTCATTCTGAATCGAACATTTTTATAATTTATTTTAACTTAATTTTTAATTTATAAGTCAAATTAATACCAAACACTTTCAGTTATAAATTTAATTTAAAATAACTTATAATAATTCAATTTATATTTTAACTGTCCTTTAAAATAACGAATTTAAAATAAAGAGTTCGCGAACCGGCGTACATGACCAACTATGTAGCCAAGTCTAACTCAACAAGAGCGCCAAGTACTTGACTGTCCAAATTTTCTTGGCACCAAACTCTCTCTCTGACATGAGAAAATCGAACTAAAGCCCCTTTTTCCACCAGTCATTGCAGCTGCTGTTGATAATTCATAAAGATGAATCCATCATCGAATCAAAACCCCCAAAATCTGAACCCTTGCTTGCAAAATTCCCTCCAATTTTCCATTTTTTTACCCCAAACAAACCCTAACCCTAACCCCAATTACTCAATCTCGAATACCCATATAGACCCTAATTATTACCCTAATTCTGTCTCAACCCCTAATTTGAATGACTTTCTCTCACTATCTACGGTCCCCAAGAAACGAAGACGAGGCAGATCACGCAATACGACACCGTCTGTACCGTCACAGCAGTATCAGGTATACCAAATGCCTTCATTCTCAAATGCTAGTAGTATAATTGGCGATAATAATAGAAATGTGCAGTTATTGTCATTGCCGTCTACTTCAGCTCATTTTATGGAACCTAGTATGTTGAATTTTTGTGGTCCTGATATATCTGATGAGATTATTGTGATTAATAAAGAAGCTACTGCGGAAGCTTTGATTGCATTGACATCCGGGTTTCCGGCTGATTCACTTACGGGTGAAGAAATTGATGCTGGGGTTGTTTCTGTTGTTGGTGGAATTGAACAGGTTAATTACATTTTAATTAGGAACCACATTATTACTAGATGGCGTCAGGATGTGTTCAATTGGGTCACAAGAGAGATGTTTGTTGATGTTATACCTTCACATTGTAGTATGCTGTTGGACTCTGCTTATAATTATTTGCTTTCACGTGGGTATATCAATTTTGGGGTTGCCCCGGCTATTAAAGAGAGAATTCTGGCTGAACCTAGTCGATCAAACGTGATTATTATTGGGGCAGGGCTTGCTGGATTGGCTGCAGCGAGGCAATTAATGTCATTTGGGTATAAAGTTACTGTTTTAGAGGGTAGGAAGCGTGCTGGTGGCCGTGTGTATACGAAGAAAATGGATGGAGGGAATAGAACTGCTGCTGCAGATTTGGGAGGGAGTGTTTTGACTGGTACACTTGGTAATCCTCTTGGAATTTTGGCTAGGCAGTTGTCTTATCCACTTCACAAGGTGAGAGATAAGTGTCCACTATATAGTTTGGATGGGAAACCAGTTGACCCAGATATGGATTCAAAAGTTGAAACTGCTTTTAACCAGCTTTTGGACAAAGCAAGCAAGCTTAGGCAGTTGATGGGCGAAGTTTCGCAGGATGTTTCTCTTGGAGCAGCATTGGAGACTTTCTGGCAGGTTAATGGAAATGCTGGGAATGCGGAAGCCACAAACTTGTTCAATTGGCATCTTGCAAATTTGGAATATGCAAATGCTGGCCTGGTTTCTAAGCTTTCACTGGCATTTTGGGACCAAGATGACCCGTTTGATATGGGAGGAGACCACTGCTTCTCACCTGGAGGGAATGGAAGACTTGTTCAAGCGTTAGCTGAGAATGTGCCAATACTGTATGAGAAAACTGTTCATACCATTCGTTATGGTGGTGATGGAGTGCAGGTCGTTTCCGGGGGCCAGATTTTTGAGGCCGATATGGCACTGTGCACCGTTCCCCTAGGGGTCTTGAAAAGTGGTTCTATTAAATTTATTCCAGAGTTGCCTCAAAGAAAACTTGATGGGATAAAGCGGTTAGGATTTGGTTTGTTAAACAAGGTTGCCATGCTTTTCCCTCATGTGTTTTGGGGCACTGATCTCGACACATTTGGGCATCTTACTGATGATCCAAGTTGCCGGGGAGAATTTTTCCTGTTTTATAGCTATGCTACCGTAGCTGGTGGCCCGCTCTTGATTGCTTTAGTGGCAGGAGAAGCTGCTCATAAGTTTGAGAGCATGCCACCTACTGATGCCGTAACCCAGGTTCTCCAGATTCTGAAAGGTATTTACATCTGTATTGATGTTCATATGTTTTTTGTTTGCTTTAAACTAAATTCTGATTGGAAGTCTGTTATATTATTTAAAATCCGAGTTATGAGCAGCTCTTTGCTCATAACTCGGATTTTAAATAATATAACTCGGATTTATAATCCACATTTGTGTGTTTGTATACATATACACAAATGCACACATACAAATAAATATACAATATATAAATAATTTCCAAATTTTTCAAATTAAAATGGTCAAGTATCTTCTTCTTCACTTAATAGTTGAAAGTTTATCTGTAATAGAGTGTTTTAACTGCTTCCATTTTATGACAGCATAACATTCATATGAGGTAGCTACTCTTGATATTGTTTGTGAAAAATATTGATTCCATAAATTGCCATTTTAGGACTCTAGTTTGTTGTTGAGTTCACACCAATCTCAGCTCTAACACATGCGAACAAACACACATAGGTATTTTATGAAGCTGAATTCTGGATTTTATTTTTAGGAACAATCATTCAAACTTAGGGTAAGCGAAAATATGTATGATAAGAGTTTATCAAAAAGAAGAAACAAGGTAGAGTTTATCACTGAGAATATCTCGTTATTTTTCAGTTTAGTAATTGTACTCCCTCCGTCCTCAAAAGGATGACCAAAGGTACACTTTTTTTTGTTCTCAAAAGGATGACAATAAGTACATAAATTAAATGACAAATATGTCATTTAGTGGGGTCCACTAGTATATAAAAAAAGAAAGACTCGTCATTTTATGTACTTTGGACATACTTTGGAGGACGAAGGGAGTACTTTTTTAAAAATTTCAATAAAGGAACACAGGTTGTGAGTGGCAGCTATGGTCATCTTAAGTGGAAAGATTGAAACAAATGCCCTATGTGAATGACTAGTGGGCCTAAAATGCTAGTAAGGATTAATCAATCATATTTTACAATTTAATTACAAAAAAACAAAAACAAAAACGAAAACAAAAACAAAAACAAAAACAAAAACAAAAACAAAAAAAACAAAAATAAAAACAAAGAAAGAGTGAAAATATTGGGTTCTCATATCTTTCTTTGAGGTTTATTTATCAAAGTTGAAAAGTAATATCTCCCTTTCCAGTTCACTCTTCCCTTAGCCTCTCCCATTCAACTTTGGCCACCTTTATGCAACATTCACCCCCTCCTATTCTGACTCTCTTTATGTATATATTCCAATATTCTAGTTCTGGGTGTAAGATTTGAAACCATAAATCTCAACTAAGATCCTATTCTTGCATTGCGATTTTGACTTCGTTTTGGTTTTGTATTTTATGTGTATTTATAGGATTAGGTTCCACTCCATTATATACATATTCTCCAATTTCCCCCAATACACATTCAACGACACATTAAATTTTGTGACGCAATAAAATTCATCGCAAATTATTAGCATAGTTGTCACGGCGTCACGGTGAGACGTGATGGTAGTTGACTGTCAAGACGCTTAGGCGATAAGGCCCCAACTTGGCGTCCATATGGGGACAAGTCGTTAACAATTTATTCATCTATTTATTTTACTTCAAAAGTATATTGAATGATAAAATTTTATATACATTAAAATTCAAAACATCATAACTAACACTATGAAATACAATTAGAAACACAATTATATGAATACTAAATGTTTGTTCCCAGTAGGCACAATATAGATCTAGAAGGGGGGTTGAATAGATCCTTAGAATTTCAAATTCTTTTCTTGTATATTAAGTTGTACTGCTCATTAAGTAGCACATGACAAACTTAAGAATCTTTTCAAGCACAGCTGAATAGGTAAAAGATCTCCTTCATTGATATATTCATAATCAGACATATATTGTTTGTAGAGTTAACTTAGTAGTAAGCAGTTAACACATACATAACAGTTATAGCAGTTAAGGTACATAATGTAAATGACATAAAGTAAACGACACAAGGGGTTTTAAGTGGTTCAGAGACTCAAGCTCCTAATCCACTCTTCTGCTTTCAACTAGCAGGATTTCCACTAAGGAAGGGCAGAACCCTGAATCACTAAGATTCTTTCAAGGCCAGCAACCTTGGGTTTTCAGTTCACTAAGAACTCTTCAAGGCCAGCAGCCTTGGAACTTCTCTAGTTCCCTAGGCACTTTTCAAGCCCAGCAGACTTGAAACTTCATTTAGTCCCTTCGGACAAGGACCCCTCAGGCCCTGGCTTCTTGTTGTTGCAGTTGTTGATGTTGTTGGTGCTGAGCTGCTAAGATGTCATTAAGCTCTGAACATCTTTTGTACTTAGCAGCTTGGTGTTGTCCTCTTTGCATTCTGCTTTGAGTCTGGACCACATCTTTGTTGGTGCAGCTGATCTTTACTCTTTTCAGCTCATTTTCATCTGATGTAAGCTGTGCACCATCACCATCTGGATTTATTAAGTCCCTGAGTTTTTTGGTAGACTTCTTCTGGCACTTAGTAATTCTTGAACCCTTCTTGAATGTTTTGCAGACATGGTTCTGCACTTGTTCAGTTTCAGCTTTAGGTTCATGGTGATCTGTAGAGTGGCTCTCTTGATCTTCTTTGTACTCGGTCACTTTCTTGAATGCTATCTTCTTGGCCTTCTCGGCTCTCAGCTTGGCTGCCATCTTTAGTGGCATTCTCATCTTTGTTGAGTAAAGCTTCGATCTGTTTGAGTCCTTCTTCAAAGCTGCTTCACTTCCATCTTGGTAGTCTCACTATCACTGAGACTTGTTCTATTGATCTTTGGTGGAACTCGTAGAGTCAAGCATTCACCAACTCAACGATTCTGCTACGTCACAATCATCAGCTCATTTTGATCTTTGAAGCTCAGTTGATTTATACTGCTTTCCAATCTTCCCGTTGGAAAGTAGCCGTTGAAAGCTATTCAAATTTCTTCGCAGATCTCGAGTTATTTGGTGCAGACTGCAGATGTGACATGACATCTTTTTCTTACTTCCTGACACTGCAGTCTACTGTTTAACCAACCTTGTCAGATATGACATTTTGATATCTCGGGCAGGTCGACGACTTTATTTTATCCTTCTGATTTCTCGTTCAGAGGTTGTCCTTGCATCGATGCTCTCAATGAGCCCTTGTCCGAATATTACCCTTCAGACTGAACCGTTGCCAATGTTTCAGTCTTCAGCTATTCGAACTCTACGATTCTGATGCAGGTCTTCATGGACCTGATCGTAGTGTCTTGTTGCCTGGTAGAGACAACACTATGATCTTGAAGAGTGTTGATTTGATCTTCAATGTAGAACACCTCTTCCTTCTCTTGTGCAGTGCTTCAACACTTCTGTTTGCCTCAGAAGCTCTCAGTACTGATGGCTTGACTTCTTGCTCTGGCCCCTTCTGAATAACAAGACACTTCAGATTTGTGACTTGTCCAGCTCGCTTTCTCCTTGTGATCTCTCGTTCACTTATCATTAATGGACTGACCCAATGCTTAATCACTTTAGCCTTGTTTTTCAGAAGCTGTCCCGTATCTCTGTATGCATTCCATCAGTTCTTTCTTTGTTTGGCAAACACTACGAACTTGGTAACTTCCAAGATCATTGTCTTCTGTCTGCTTGACAACTACTGCACCTGCTGACTTTTTTTAGTCAGTTACAGAAGTCTTCTTCTGATCTCCTTGTGGAAGACTTCATCTCGAATGGCTTCACAACTCAATCTTGATGCTGATTGAGGTGGTGCTTAGATCTTCTGTTAGCTTGCATGCCATTCGTTGAGTGCTCTTTGGTTTTCTTTTGGTGGGACGTATCTATGCAGTGCCAACCAGAGGCTTCATTCCTTTGGATATTCTGGGAGTGCTCATTCATTGAGAATCGTATTTGCTCTACGATTCTGCCTTGGCACTGTGAGCACATCTGTTGAGGTCTTAGTTCTGCACTTTACGATTCTGCTTTGGCTGTGCAGACACTACGACTACGAGATCAAATCTTGACACTCTACGATCTCTGTCGTTGTGTTTGTTGTGTTCATCTGATCTTGCTCGACTACGATCTCTGCCTCTGATATGATTAGTAGACTCTACGACTTTGAGTGTAGTCTACGATTCTTGGCTTAGCTTTGGTAGATAATCGGTCGGCTTGTTGGCAGACTGTCTCTACGATATGGTCCTGAGGAAGTTCTCCTCGACACACTACGATCCTTCCACGTTTCTCTTGGAAGTTTACAAACTCCGAGATCTACTATCTTGCAGACTACGATTCTGCCTCGATAGCTCTCGAGTTTTCCTTGACTCTTTTGGCAGACTACGATTTCTGGTGCAGTGCTCGACGATCAGACAAGCCTTTCTATTACATCATAAGATCAACCTAACATGCTTGATCTTTCTATATTTATAGTCCTTGTACATCATTTCTTTTTAAGGACTTTACAAAGCTGTTTTACTTATGTAGGATCAATCTAACACATTTGATCAATTTATTCTAAGTCCTTGTACATATGTTTCTATTATCTATCAAGGGACTTTACAACTTTTCTTAATGCAGGCATACTTGCATATTCATTCATATATATATATATATATCATAATCAAATTATATGTAAATAGGAATATCATTCACATGTTTATTCCTGACAATCTCCCCCTATTTGATTATGACAAAAACAATAAGTGCATATGCATGTTATGAATGAATCTTATATACAGTGAGCAGCTGTATTTCTAAAACAGATAATCATGAATGTCATTTAAAATGATGTAGAATTTAATACACTAACATTTTACATCCCGGATCCAGAACATACCTAACTAGTTAGAGATGTACCTCTTTGGTTCCATATATGCTTCCAGGATGTCTGTTGATCAGCTATTTATCTGTTTGATTCCTTTGCTCCTGCTCCCTTGCTCCCCTTGGGATGTGGAGCTATTCCTTTCTTCTTTTCCTGGTTCAGGCTCCTTGCTCCCTCTCAGCCTTTGGCTCCTCCTCACCTGATGAACCATCTCTTTCTCTTTCTTTGTCTTCTTGACTTGTTTGCTCCTGCTCTCCTTTTTCTTTCTAGAGTGCCTCTTTTTCTTCTCTTTTTTGTCATTAATCATTTGAGAGAGCTGCTCCATGTTGGTCATAAGCTGCTCCATCATGTAGGAGGAGTTACCAACTTCATTCTTGAGTTCTTGTTGGCTTAACTCAAGTTGCATGGAGAAGGACTGATTCATGTTGTCAATCTTGTCGGAGAGGACTTTGAGTTGCTCTTCATTTGCCTTTTGTGCTAGTAGAGCTTCAGCCTTTTGATCATGTAGAGCTTTGAGATAGATGTGATCTCTTTCTCTGACTTTGAGGGATACATCAACCATCATTGCTTGGAGTCTCTCTTGAACTAAGTTACCTTCTGTTGTTGTCAGCTTCTTTGAATCTTCAGTGCATAGAGATATTCTCTCAATCAGTTCATCAGAATTCTTCATCAGCTCCTTCTCCACAGATATTTGATCATTTAATTGTGCAGCCCCTGGTTGAGTATCAGATTGGACTCTACGATCTGCTTCCTTGGACAGATTTTCGAAGGTGTTGAAAATCTGAAGAATCGTTGACTTCCAATCACTGGTTGAGGATGTAGGAATGTCTGTCAGTAGTGCTTGATTAGATGGAAGCTTCGTATCTTATACTTGGAAACCATCAGTAATAGAGTGAACTGACTCTTCGATTATTTCCTTGGTCATGATCCTTCTTCCTTCTGAGTCCACTCTACGATCGTAGGGGATATAGTGATTTCCAGCATGTCTGTATACCTTGTAGTGAGGCTGGTTTGTGATCATCATTGTAGCGAAACTCTTCACTCTTGGGAAGTTTTGTGCCACCAGTTCTATGCTTGGAAAATGAGAGTAGCACCAGCTGAAGTAACTCTCATCTCTCTCAGTATGTGCCTTCAATCATGACATCCATGGAAAGAACCATCTTATCAGAAGGTCTTCAGAGTTATACAATATTGTTGTGCAGTCTAATTCCATGTTTTTCCAGTTGTGAAGTACTTCATCTGTGGTCATTCTTACAACTCGAAGTTGTTCATTTTCTTGACTTATCCATCTTACTGGTGGTTCTGCTGGTGGCTCATCAAAGACTTCCACTACAATTCTTCTGCTTATTCTGGCTGGGGAGAGAACGGGATAATATTCTAGTTCGTCAGATTCCTAATGTGCAGAATTGAAATCTTTCTCCATCTCTTCCCTTTTTGAGCTTGAATTTTGCTCACTCCTTTCATCAGATTCACCCATGAATTCTTCTTGCTGCATTTCATTTTCAGAATCTTCTTCAGCAAGATCTTCCTTTGATTCATCTTCTTCATCACTGGATCCATCCTTAGCACTTACTTCTTGTGATACCGACTCATCATCACTCAATTCAACGACAGCATTGGAGTGATCATTTTTCCTTTTGGAGGTAATTTGAGCAAGTAGTCTGTAGCTCTTTCTTCTTGTTGGAAGTTCCGCAATAGGAGTTTCAGATACTTCTTCTTCTTCAGACTCTGAGATCTTTGAGTCAGCATACAAACTTTCTTGAGGTTCATCATTAGCAGGGGCAAATATTTCTTTTTCAACCTCATCATTATTTGATCCATCATGAGAGCTTGTTGGAGCATTTGCATCTGGAGATGCAGTTTGGTCAACTTGTATCTTGTCTTTATTAGCAGAGTGAATGCTCTTGGGGCTTGTGCATTCTTCTTCATCAGCAGATGCTGCATTTTCTTCCTTTAATCCAGCTTCACCTTCGTTGTTAGATTTGCCCTGTGGGGGCTCAGCCTTTTCTTCTTTTGATTCTACGTCCTTTTCTTCATTAGACGTACCTTCATGGTGAGTTGAAATTGGACTGTCCATCATCTTAGCTTCCTTGCTGGATGGCCTTTGAAGTAATCTGTTACTTCTTCTCGGTCTCTGCAGTTGAGACCTTTTCATCTTCAACCTTGTCTTCTGTGGATAGACTTTTTGGAGAGGCTTCATCTTTACTCTTGCTCTTGGATTTATTCCTGACTGGTGCTGTTGCCGTTGGTACAGAATCATCAGATTCAAAATTTTCTACCTCTTTTGCCTTCTTCTTCTTTGTAGAGGCTTTGCTACTGCTCCCAGTTGTCAACCTTCTATTCTCCTTTGGGTTTTTCTTCCAGTTTACGAATAGTTGTGGTGACATTACCTTGTGAACATTAAGGATTTCACCATCATCATCCTTAATTTTATTCTTCAACTTTTTCTTCAGGATGATACTTAAGAATCTCCCATGAAAAACCTTTGTGAGTGGTTTTTCAGTTGACCTTTTCTTTTCTTCCTTATCCAGCCATTTAGACATCTGGTCAAGCAGGACAGCTCCATAGTTGATATGTTCCTTCAGGACTATAGCAGACATGATCTTCAGCTGTTGATCAATCACAGTATCATGAGCAATGTCTTTGCAAAAGATACATTTACCCACTCTTTTAGCAAGGAACTCATATTCTTCTGGAAACTCCTTTTTCTTCATGTCCTTCATACTAGAGTTTCTTTTGTACTGCATAATCTTCTTAGCTTTTTCAGTGTCGATCTCTTCCAAGCTTTTCAAATCTTGGTCAGGAAGGTCTAAGCATTGATTGATGTCAGAAGAACTTAGTTTCAGTGTCTGACCCTTAACCTTGGTGGAGAGAATCCCATAATTTATGGTTGCGTTTGAATGAAACTCTTTGACCAGGTCACCATATATTCGTGGTTCACCTCAAGACATTCTGAGAACCTTGCCTCCTTCACAAGTTCGAGAATATCCCTGAACTTTTTCTCGGAATTTTCGAATGACTTGGTTCCTAGCTGAATGCCAGTGATTACTCGCTAGCCTGCCATTAGAGGATTCAAGTAGTAATGGGTGTTGATTCGTAGAGATTTATGAGAGACATCTGATTGTTATTTGGGTTCTGGAGATTTGATACGATTTAAAGCTTTGAAAGGGTTCTAGGGTTTGAAAATAGGAGGGAGAGAGGTTCAAGAGGTTCTGTTAACTGTTTGCAGATTTGAATCTGTCTTTATGGCAGTTCCTTCTTACACTGCATACGCTATGACGTGTCAACTCGTCATTGGTTGCACGATGCCCAGTAACAAGCTGTAACTCCCCAGTAACTTTTCAGTTAGCTGTCTCTTTCAGAAGAGTAGACGGTTGATTGACGTGGATTGACTTTTGACCTCTTTAGTTCGTAGAGTAGCATGATAGGACATCTATTGACTCTATGTTTTCCTTGTTGGCTCAACGATCAATTCTCTGATGGATGTTACAGTGTATGATTTTGACACTTTTCCTCATGTTGAAACTGCATAGCTCAACCACTGATGTACCCCAAGCCAGTTTGGGTACTTAAGTTCTGATGTGCGTTTGCAAGATGTCTTTCCAAACTGTAATAGAACTAATCTCCTCATACTTCAGAATGGTAGAGTGATTGTCTTGTTCTTTTGGTACGTCTGCGATCGTCGAGTCTGCTTCTGTGATTGTTGAGTTTGCATCACGATCGTTGAGATTGCACCACGATCGTTGAGTTCTCTCAACACTATATTCTACAATCGTTGACTGACTTGGTCCTTGAGATGAACTTTACTAAGCATTCCTTCTGGGTCAAGGTAGCTCAGGAAGGGCCAACCTCTTAGAGTGAACTAAGGATCAGGTTTGTCCCTGAGGCGCTTTCCAGATGAAATACTTTAGAAGTGATTTGCACAGATATCTCATTTGACCTTTTCTGTTGGGGAGTCCCTCTTCCAATTTTAGACATTTGCACTGGTTGCAATTGTGGTGTCCTCCTGATCTTGCACTACGATCAGGTGTTTGATAGTCGGCACTTCCAAGATTTTTGAGTTGGGTGGCTGATAGGCTATCAGTGGTACGTTTTGAGACGTTCCAACTGACTATGGATCTTCATTTGGTTCATCAGCCACAAAGTTTTGAGACTCTGTAGCTGGTACATTGCTTCAGAATATTTCAGTGTTGTTGATCTTTGACAGATCACTGCTCCCCCATGATTGATGCTGTCTTTTCAGTGAGGTGTGTTTTCCTTTTCTTCGTGCACGTAAGGGAGCATCCCTGCATATCTCCTTCTGACGGAGGTCATTGAATCTTCTTGTATCGTAGAGATGAATATCTTCAGGGTTGATCATTCTACGATCCTTTGCTGGCACTACGAACGTAGTCTTCCTTATCTGCTTGTGCTCGTGTAGTTCTGCTTCGGTAACAGGTTCCTAAAGTTTGATGCTCGATAATCTTCTGATGTGAGCTTCCTTGAGAACAAGTATTGCATGCTTGAGTATCTCAGACCTTTTTTCATCTCTGGTCGAGTGGCCTGCTTTCATATAAAGGTTTGCATCCATTTGAGCTTCATTTAGGTTAGCTCAGCAGGTCTTCAAGGACAACCTTTGACATATAAGAATTTTATCAGAATCATTTCTGAACAATCTTAAGCCTTCTGCTGGTTGAATCTTTCTTGACTGAAGTCTTCTGCTTTAGCATTCCTTAGTGTGGTCAGATAGACCAAGTACCTGCAGGTTATAAATTTCTATTTTTGGTACCCATGGTTAAGTGGGTCCTGCTAGGTTAGTTTTCTTAACCTCTGTTCCTCATATATTTAGATAATCATCATATTGATCACTAACAGTCATATTCATGCATGTAACTCATTTAGATAATACATTTTAAGAAGCATGAAGGTGAATGTGTGTAAGATTTGCTATTTTAAAAAAACACTCCTTTTCTTTGATGGTTTCATCATTTGCTTGGTTATGTTCACAGAGTTTAAATGTTCTTAGAGTGAGAATCAACTCTACGATCTATTAGTATCTGGTTGATTCATGGAGGTGATCAGTTTCTATGAATCTTCAAGATTTTCTTGTAGATCTGATCATACTCTGTGTGTCATTAAACACTTAGACCATAGGATGTACAAGGCACATTAACTCATCAGCAAAGATTACTTCACTTTCAATTGACCTGTGAGGCTCTTAAAACCATTTCAGGTCTTTTTCAAGTTATCATCTTTAACCTAAAACTTGGATGGAGAGAAAGTTTATAGACATTTGAGTTTCCATTATCAGTGTACTTTCCCTCTTCACCTTTTTAGATAGATTATGAATACTTGAAAGAATACCGTTATAGTTCATAAGGAGGTGCAACATGATGTACACAGTTATACTAGTGAGGAACCGTACCTTTCTACTGTTAGTTCCTTAACAGTCATTTAATTTTGACATATTGAGATTAGGCATTAATGTGCATAGTTTGTCATTTACTCCTGACAGCTTGTTGCTCCAGTTGACCTTCAATCAATCAGTCGTGGTCTTGAGGATGTAAGCTAAGAGAATCTCAACGTCTTCAGTTTTTCGACATCCTTGAGTTCACCAGGTTTACATCCAGCTGTTGGTTGGCCAAACACATGTTTGAGAAGTTCTTTCTTCTCTGAATAAGCATTTCTTAGCAAGTGTGGCCTTTTCATCTTTTCAGGCTGGTGGATGTTTGACTCCTTTTTGTTGATGTCTCTTGAGCTTACAAGCCTGGTTTTCAGATTACAAGATTAACCGCGAGAAAGAATTGGTCTTGTTGATATGACAACCAAGAGCATGGACCAATCTAAGCAGCTTTAGGTGTATATACACATTTACCTGTACACAACATTTTCAACGTGTGAGCTCATCTTCATACAACAAGCGACTTACTACTAAACTAAGTTTAGAACAATGTTTGTGCCTAGGATCAGACTCAAAGCGATTAGCTTTTGAATATAGCATGAGAACCTGCTCTGATACCAATTGTTAGTTCCCAGTAGGCACAATATAGATTTAGAAGGGGGGTTGAATAGATCCTTAGAATTTCAAATTCTTTTCTTGTATATTAAGTTGTACTGCTCATTAAGTAGCACATGACAAACTTAAGAATCTTTTCAAGCACAACGGAATAGGTAAAAGATCCCCTTCATTGATATATTCATAATCAGACATACATTGTTCGTAGAGTTAACTTAGTAGTAAGCAGTTAACACATACATAGCAGTTATAGCAGTTAAGGTACATAATGTAAATGACAAAGTAAACGACACAAGGGGTTTTAAGTGGTTCAGAGACTCAAACTCCTAATCCACTCTTCTGCTTTCAACTAACAGGATTTCCACTAAGGAAGGGCAGCACTCTGAATCACTAAGATTCCTTCAAGGCCAGCAGCCTTGGGACTTCAGTTCACTAAAAACTCTTCAAGGCCAGCAGCCTTGGAACTTCTCTAATTCCCTAGGAACCCTTCAATCCCAGCAGGCTTGGAACTTCATTTAGTTCCTTCGGACAAGGACCCCTCAGGCTCTGGCTTCTTGTTGTTGCAGTTGTTGATGTTGTTGGTGCTGAGCTGCTATGATGTCATTAAGCTCTGAACATCTTTTGTACTTAGCAGCTTGGTGTGGTCCTCTTTGCATTCTGCTTCGAGTCTGGACCACATCTTTGTTGGTGCAGCTGATCTTTACTCTTTTCAGCTCATCTTCATCTGATGTAAGCTGTGCACCATCACCATCTGGATTTACTAAGTCCCTGAGCTTTTGGTATACTTCTTCTGGCACTTAGTAATTCCTGAACCCTTCTTGAATGTTTTGCAGACATGGTTCCACACTTGTTCAGTTTCAACTTTAGGTTCATAGTGAACTGTAGAGTGGCTCTATTGATCTTCTTTGTTCTCAACCACTTTCTTGAATGTTATCTTCTTGGCCTTCCCGGCTCTCAGCTTGGCTGCCATCTTTAGTGGCATTCTCATCTTTGTTGAGTAAAGCTTCGATCTGTTTGAGTCCTTCAAAGCTGCTTCACTTCCACCTTGGTAGTTTCACTGTCACTGAGACTTGTTCTATTGATCTTTGGTGGAACTCGTAGAGTCAACAATAACATTCACCAACTCAACGATTCTGCAACCTCACAATCATCAGCTCATTTTGATCTTTGAAGCTCAGTTGATTTATACTGCTTCCCAATCTTCCCGTTGGAAAGTAGCCGTTGAAAGCTATTCAAATTTCTTCGCAGATCTCGAGTTATTTGGTGCAGACTGCAGATGTGACATGACGTCTTTTTCTGACTTCCTGACACTACAGTCTACTATTTCACCAACCCTGTTAGATATGACATTTTGATATCTCGGGCAGGTCGACGACTTTATTTTATCCTTCTGATTTCTCGATCAGAGGTTGTCCTTGCATCGATGCTCTCAATGAGCCCTTGTCCGAATATTACCCTTCAGACTGAACCGTTGCCAATGTTTCAGTCTTCAGCTATTCGAACTCTACGATTCTGATGCATGTCTTCATGGACCTGATCGTAGTGTCTTGTTGCCTGGTAGAGACAACACTACGATCTTGAAGAGTGTTGATTTGATCTTCAATGTAGAACACCTCTTCCTTCTCTTGTGCAGTGCTTCAACACTTCTGTTTGCCTCAACAGCTCTCAGATACTGATGGCTTGACTTCTTGCTCTGGCCCCTTCTGAATAACAAGACACTTCAGATTTGTGGCGTGTCCAGCTTGCTTTCTCCTTGTGATCTCCTGTTCACTTATCATTAACGGACTGACCCAATGCTTAATCACTTTAGCCTTGTTTTTCAGAAGCTGTCCAATATCTCTGTATGCACTCCATCAGTTCTTTCTTTGTTTGGCAAACACTACGAACCTGGTAACTTCCAAGATCGTTGTCTTCTGTCTGCTTGACAGCTACTGCACCTGCTGACTTTTCTTAGTCAGTTACAGAAGTCTTCTTCTGATCTCCTTGTGGAAGACTTCATCTCGAATGGCTTCACAACTCAATCTTGATGCTGATTGGGTTGGTGCTTAGATCTTCTGTTAGCTTGCATGCCATTCGTTGAGTGCTCTCTGGTTTTCTTTTGGTGGGAAGTATCTATGCAGTGCCAACCAGAGGCTTCATTCCTTTGGATATTCTGGAAGTGCTCATTCATTGAGAATCGTATTTGCTCTACGATTCTGCCTTGGCACTGTGAGCACATCTGTTGAGGTCTTAGTTCTGCACTCTACGATTCTGCTTTGGCTGTGCAGACACTACGACTCCGAGATCAAATCTTGACATTCTACGATCTCTGTCGTTGTGTTTGTTGTGTTCATCTGATCTTGCTCGACTACGATCTCTGCCTCTGATATGATTTGTAGACTCTACGACTTTGAGTGTAGTCTATGATTCTTGGCTTAGCTTTGGCAGATAATCGGTCGGCTTGTTGGCAGACTGTCTCTACGATATGGTCCTGAGGAAGTTCTCCTCGACACACTACGATCCTTCCACTTTTCTCTTGGAAGTCTACAAACTCCGAGATCTACTATCTTGCAGACTACGATTCTGCCTCGATAACTCTCGAGTTTTCCTTGACTCTCTTGGCAGACTACGATTTCTGATGCAGTGCTCGACGATCAGACAAGACTTTCTATTACATCATAAGATCGACCTAACATGCTTGATCTTTCTATATTTATAGTCCTTGTACATCATTTTTTTTAAGGACTTTACAAAGCTGTTTTACTTATGTAGGAATCAATCTAACACATTTGATCAATTTATTCTAAGTCCTTGTACATATGTTTCTATTATCTATCAATGGACTTTACAGCTTTTCTTAATGCAAGTATACTTGCATATTCATATATATATATATATCATAATCAAATCATATGTAAATAGGAATATCATTCACATGCTTATTCCTGACACTAAATAATCAAAATTCAAAAATAAAACAAATGACATTGAAAACTAGTAGAACAAGTCAACAAACACTACGTAGAAGTCTAGAAGATAAAAAATGAACCAAGTCAACAATCATCCCGCATTACAAGTCTAATAAGTAACAAGCTTACACCACATAGCAAGTCTATGGGTTATGATGAGTCATGGGGTCAACTACTAAGGTGTAATCTTGTCCTTCTTTAGCGACAGGACGCCTAGTCGTCGCCTAGGCGACGCCATGACAACTATGATTATTAGCGGTACAATAAAATTCATCACAAATAATAGTGTTACTGGTAACGTCGCTAAAAGTAGTATTTGTATTGTTAAATGTGTATTTTGAGTAATTGGTGGATAAGTGTAATTGAGTGAATCCTAATCCATATTTACATCTCTCTATAAGCATGGTGGTGGTGAGTAAGGTGGTGTTTAATAAAACTGAGTGTTAAGACCTGAACAGTTTAGACGTCTGAATAATATAGAGCATCTGAATAGAATTGTGTCTGAATGAAAAAATGCTGTTTGATAATTAATTTTTTCAAAATGTCTGAATAACAGTATTTTACCATTTTAACCCTCTGAACAGTTTAAACAAAACCTGTTTGATAATCAGAAGATCTGAATAGTATTTTAAATACATATTTATAATATTTTGACCACAATATGATAAAATAAAAATGAAAACATACAATTTAAATTAACTTCAAACATAGTATCATGTCCCAAAAATATCAACATAGCATAATAATTCAACCATACAAATTAAATTAACTTCAAACAGTTGTTAAGAGTTGAAGTGCAATTTGTTCACGTAGATTAACCATAAATTCTACGCCTTGATCACCCCATTGTGGTTCATCTTGTCCCTCTTCTTCGTTTCCTTCATTTTGCTTTGCTTCATCGTCAAACATGTTATCTCGATCATATTGAGCAAACAATTCATCCTCAATGTTATGTCTCCTTGTGAAATTATGGACTGCGAAGCAAGCAATAACTATATCCCTTTGTACTGTAAAAGGGTAAGGAGTCATTCGTTTCAAAATTGGGAATCTTGCTTTCAACACACCATAAGCACGCTCGATAACATTTCTGAGTTGTGCATGAGCATGGTTGAATTTTTCCTCTTTATTCAAAGCGCGTCTGCGTTGAAAATCAGCTAACCAATACCTTGGATTGCGATATGGAGATAAAAATCCTCGAGTGTTCATGTATGCAGCATCACAAAGATAATATTTATCTGTAATTGAGACAAAAAATAATGATTATTATTAATAACTTAAATGATGAAATTTTATGACAAAAATAAATAATAATTGAAAATGGTAAAAAAATTGTAATATATACCCGGGGGAGGAAATGGAAAACCAAAAGATGGATCAAACGCAACTTCTTTTAGCACTCGTGAGTCGTGTGCAATCCCTTCCCATCCGGCCCAAACAAATGTGACTATCATTTTAAAATCACATATTCCTAAAACATTTTGATAACATTCACCTCTTCCTCTTCCTCTATAACGCGTTTGTTGACTAACAGGAACAACTGCATGTACAAGATTACCATCTAATGAACCTATTGCACCCTACATTAAAAAATTTAAAGATCTCAAAGTATTTTATTGTATGGAATAAATGAAAAAAAAGAAAAGAATTTATATGCCACTTACCGAAAATATGTCGTAAATTTTTATGGTTCCCTGGAATATCGGGATTTGGATCAAATGATGTAGGCACTATAATTTCTTTGGAAAACAAGATCATTCCGTTTAACACCTCATAAAAATATCTATGTATTGTTTGGGTAGAATGTTGAAATCTGCGTTTTACAACTCTAAAACGTTCATTATGGCTTATAATAGTTAAGAATATTGCCATCTTCTCCTCAACTGTTGTGTCTACTATTGTGTACCCATTGTTTTTCCTTGAAGTGTTCACATAGATGTACATATGCATCACGAGAGAGACGCATCAATTCTCGACACTGTGTATTTGATCCATTTAATAACTCTAATGTGTAAGCATGTCCGCTCAATGTCGAAGTATTATCCATAATCCTTGGTCTCCTTGAGGATCGTCTTTTCAAATACCAATATATAATCATCAAACATAAAATTTGATTTTCAATATCCATATTACCTATATAAAACATAACAATTTTAAAATACTATAAAATGAATAAAAGAAAAAATTCATTGGAATGGTCAGAGTAATAGCAAATATCACATCCATAATTTAACTTAAGAAGTTCAAAGTCATCTATAGCGAATATTACATCCATAATTAGTAATAGCAAATATCACTACCAAATTAGTCCCAACATATACAAGAGTTTATATCCCAAAAATATCAAATTAGCTAGCCCCAAAGATAAGAAGTTTGTACCCAAAAATATCAAATTAGCTAGTCGCAAATATACCCACCAACATAGTACCAACAACTAAACAATATATCCTAACTTGCGTGAAACTATCATAACTCATTTTTCAACGTCATTTTTCTTTTAAAATCATCCATGCTTCTCTATAGTTTGGGTTTTCACAAAATATTCTAAGAGCCTCCTTGTGTAGTGGATTTTTTGCTCCCCAGCCAAGTTCTTCCAACTTATCTTTGCATTCTTTCACAGAAGGTCTACTATTCTTTTCAACAATGAGTTCTAAGGCCTTGGACATCTCTTCATCTAGGTTAGTGTTGTAGGTTTGTTTAGATGAACGCTTAACTTTTTTCTTTGGTCTTTGTCCCTCAAAGCTAGGAGCGGAAGCATGAGATTGCATACCGGGAGTTGATGTATTAGGAGATGGAATAGAAGACCCTTGACCTTGGGTGCTAAAAGGAATGTCCTCAAGATTAACAACCTCCAAGTCCAAAAGTGTATCTTTAGTCCTACCTCTTTCACAACTAGGACCCCAACTGTCAAGTCTCGTTGCTGCGGTTCCATCAAATAATGCAATACAAAGACCGGGGAAGATTAGAGGTGAAGTCTTCAATGTTTCTACCATTTTATTTGCCTGTATTCAAACAGTAAGTTCAACATGTTATAATATATTTTTAAGGACTATTACTAATTAACTTAAGATGTAAAAATATTAAAAATACACCTTTATCTCTTGTATCTATTCCTCATCAAAAAGGTTGAACATATTCGTTGACGGGTCATATACATTTCCCGTCTTACTTTTGAGTTTGCACCATGCACCATATTTTCCTCGCAAGTAGTCAAAATGATTCTTCATTTGTTTTTGATCCACAATTATATTGTAAGTATCTTTTAGTATTTCTCCTACCTTTCTCATAGTCCATGATTGTGGCTTGAGGCTTGCACCTTCCCTACCATTTTCCACAACCTCACGAATATATGCTTCTAAAAAAATTTTCACTAGTGATTCATTCGTCCAACTCACTCTAATCCTTTTTGGTTTTTGAGTTTCACTGGTTTGTTCTATACCTAAAGTACATAGATTATAAAAGGTGTAAACAATAAAAAACAAACATTTAAATAGTTTGAACAATAAAGAACAAATTATACTAGGTCGGTAGCTTAACTGGTCAACCATAAATCTAACATTACACCAAATTAATATGCGCAGATTCTTTATATAACTTACTAACAATAAGGATTGCTTCAGGAACTATTATAGATTTTGAACTATTTTAAGATCTGGATAAGAAGTATTTGAATAAACTGAACAAAAACAATACCTAAATACATTGTAGCTTTATATAATGTGCATTTTGAGATGTAAAAATTTGAAACAAAAATGCTTATGAATATTAAAACCAAACTTGTACTCATTTTCACATAACAAATTAGATGTGAAGGTATAGATCAAGATCAAGACCACGACGAAGGACTATCAACAAAAAATCAAAGGCAGCCCATTTCATAAAATTAAACTACAAAATCTATTCTTAAACCAAAATCAGGAGGAGCTGTACAAAAAGTAGTACCAAAATCATCAGAAAATAATGTCAACTTTAAATGCTTAAAACCACATCAATAGATCCGAAATTTCAACTATACAGTATAACCTGCAATCTAAAATGCTCCGTTTTATAACCTAGGAATATAGGTAGCAAATTGCCACAAGGCAGCAATTAAAAACATATTTCTATGTTAATAGACATATCTAAATCAAAATTAGAGACGTCTATCCATGCACAAAAAATGTCAACAGTTCCATTACACTCTAAATTAAACTATAACAAAAATATTTGCAATAAATACAATTGTTCCACCATTGCCAAAAGTAACATATAAGGATAAGACTAAACTAGTGCCTAAAGAAAATTAGTTATTATCAGACACTAGATAAGTATGTTTTGCCACCATATTCAACATAAATGAAAATGGCAAAACCAGATTGAACAAATACACCATTTTCTGACAAACTATTATAGTTTGTCCTATGACTTCAAAGCCATCTAATTTCATAATTGTAACATATAACATGAAAACTACAAAAAAACAGTACAAACAGATATCTTGGAATTTTCTGATGCATAATGCAGTCTATATCTTATGGCAAGAGAACATTTGTAGAATATACAAATACTAACAGATAACTAACAGATAACTTTTCTTTACAAAACTACACATGATAACAAAAAACACCCAAAACAAAACTACAGAAAAACAATAACAAAAAACAAATTAACAAAACAATAACTACAATAACAATAACTACGTTAACAAAACAGATAACAAATAATAACAAAACAATAACAAAAAAACAAAAAACACCCAACTGCAAAAACAAAACATTAACTGCAACAAATAAATTAACAAATAACAAAACCCAACAAAACTACAAAACAAGGAAGATTTTCAGGGCAAAAAACATATTACATTAACTGCAGCATTACAATTATAACACCCAAAACACAACTGCCAATATATAAATATATAGATAGCAGTAGCAGTAACTTCGTGAAAAAAAATGAGTTAGTAATTGATTAATTCCATGGCCAAACAGAAAGAACACATTGCTACAATTGGTATTATTACTACTGGCTTTGAAGAAATTCTTGGAGAGAAATTTGTGGGAGATACGAGAGAGAATAACAGAACAAATGAGAAAATCCATCTGCCTATGTATGTTATATGTATATATAATTATGAATATAGAGAAAGGGTCACCGCTCACCCCAAATAGGAATACTCATGGATAGCCGCTTAAACTTGTTCGAAGGAAATCGTGGTGGGAATTGATAATAACGAACAATAGATGAAGAAGAGAGAGAAGATTACCGGCGAAAGAAGACGAAGGAGCAGCAGAGATTCAGTACAGGAGAGGAGGCGATCTAGGTTGGATTTGGGATAAAAGACGGAAGAGGTTATTATTGTCCCAAAAAAAAAATTTCTCGCTCAGACAGCCTATGAATGCTATAGATTTATTTTTGTGTCTAACCGATTAAGAGCCAAAAATTTTTTTGCCAAACAAGATTTGCCTCTGACCGAATCAGAGGCAAATCATTTAAGAGCCAATAAGAGGTAATCAAACAGAACCTAAGGTGATAGTGTTTTGGGCAGCAGGAGCCCTGCATGGTTGGTTTTGCAACTGGAGATTTAGTTGGGTTTGCTAGTGCCGCGATTGGTGATGTAATGAATTTCTGTATTGTTAGCGAGTGTCAGGCTTTTTCTCTATTCTTTCTCTCTATATATATACATGTGCGTTTGTGTGTCTATATGTTTGTTTGTGTCTGCGTTCTTGTATTCTTTACCAGATAATGATGAGGTGGAAGTGGATTAAAATGGTGGTGACTAGGCAAGGCCATGTTATTAGGGCATCTATGTAGTGTTTGATAGTTTTTGGAATGGTTGCTCCAAATGGTGGTTCAAAACATGTGAAATCAAACCATGTTTTACTGATATTGCTTTAAGTTTTTGAGACTTAAATGGAGATGGAATTGAATTTTTTTTGTTTCTTGTTAGTTATGATTGTGAATGTTATTTTTCAATTTTTTCTTTAATTCTTTTTATTTACTTTTGTACTGCATTTGTTAAAATTGTTAATAACCCACCTCAGCACTTCATTAGCAGACTCAACAATGTCAGAATGCACATGGGATATGTGGGATGATTTTTTCTACGCAAGTTGTTTATGACTGCCCAGGGCAGCTCCATTATTTGATTGGAAATATTTAGGAAGTATAAAATATTGAAACATGAAACACTCAATCAAATAACTACTCTCTCCGTCCCAAATTTAATGCCCACTTTTGACTTTTTAAAGTCAAACTGACTATTTTTAGAATTAATAATTAAGCATATACAAATATGTTTTCCAAATTATAAAAATTGGGATTAGTAGTAAATTGTATTCACTTTCTTGTGGTTATAATCTTTTCATCTATATTTTTGTAAGGGAGTAGGTTATTACAGGGTACCAAAGTGTGGATTAAACACCCCCCAACCTCCCAAGAATAAATTAATGAATAATAATAATAAATAAATCATTGAGCAATATCTAAAGTAAGACTTTGGGCTCGATGCATGCAGGTATATATGAACCCCAAGGCATTGATGTTCCAGAGCCTATCCAAACTGTCTGTACAAGGTGGGGTAGTGATCCCTTCAGCTTGGGTTCATACTCCAATGTTGCTGTGGGGGCGTCAGGAGATGACTATGATATCTTAGCAGAAAGCGTGGGAGATGGACGACTTTTCTTTGCAGGGGAGGCTACCACTAGGCGTTACCCAGCTACTATGCACGGAGCTTTTCTTACTGGATTAAGAGAAGCCGAGAACATGACACATTATGCTAGTAATAGAGCCTTGAGGACTAAAGTTCTGAGGAATCCATCAAAAAACACACATTCAGGCGCTTGTATTCTGGCAGATTTATTCAGAGAACCTGATCTGGAGTTTGGAAGCTTTTCTGTAATTTATGGTAGAAAAAATTCTGATCCCAAGTCAATAGCAATTTTGAGGGTGACACTTGGTGCACCACGGAAAAAGAGTAATGAAGGTTCAAGGCCAGATCAGCAGCATTCTAACAAACTACTTTTTCAGCAGCTTCAGTCCCACTTTAATCAGCAGCAAGAGTTTCATGTTTACACATTGTTATCAAGGCAGCAAGCGCTTGAGTTGATGGACGTAAGAGGGGGTGATGAGATGAGGTTGAATTACCTATGTGAAAAACTTGGAGTGAAGCTGATTGGGAGAAAAGGTCTCGGGTCTTCTGCAGATTCTGTTATTGCTTCCATCAAGGCTGAGAGGGGCAATCGTAGGTCTACTTCAACTTCTTTGACTCTTAAATCTGGTGGGTTTATGATAATTACTGAAATAATTTTTTGGTTTGGCACTTCTCATGTATATAAACTGTAGTGACTAGATAGAATATGAGACTCACATATGTGCCTTGCTTTTCCTTTTCCTTTTTTTTATTTTGGTAATAGGAGCGTCAAAACAAAAACCTTCCACTTTGAAGCAAAAATTGATTAGGTATGAGCTTAAATCTTTTGCCTCTTTCAATTCCTTTTATCTATCTCAATATATTAATTCTTATGATTGGTTTCAGAAAGGCTAAAGTATTGGGCAACAGCAACGGCTCTACCCCTCCAAATAGAGCTGTAGGGATTAAAATAGTTGACCATGGAATTGTTTCTTCTACTCCTTCAAACTTCTCTTTTGAGGCAAAAGCAGTGGGCAATGTCAATAATTCTGCTCCTCATCCGAATTATGATAATGGGACTGAAGTAACGTTCAGTACCAGTGGTCCTACTCCTGTAAACATACATGAAGACAGTATATCCGGTTTGACTCCTTCCAGTTTGGATATGGTAATTGGTACAAATACTGGTGAAATGCAGTAAATGAAATCGACCATATCTCAGCTATTGTTTGTCTGGTAATTTCACTTCATCTGAAATGTTCAATTGATGTTTTGGTGCCTTTGGAGTTCTGTTCAAATGTTTTTTTTATAATTGTATTATGGCACTTGGTGCTCTTGAACTTAGTGAACTGTGTATTTTAGCATCCAACTATCTTTTGTGTTCTTTTTCTGTTATATGTGATCTCTCTCTTTTGAAGCATGGAAGCCATGAAATATGGTTGGTACTTGGTATACTTGTTGACCCATATGCCGGTTGGCATCAATTTTAGTTTGTAGATTTGGAATTTCAGTTACATTCATCAATATTTGGTACTCATTATTTTTTTGGTGTTCCTACCTTGATTGAAGTATTGGTGTTGTGAATATTATGCGCAGATTGAATGATTCTATTTTCCTGCAAAGTTCAGATGTTAGCGTAGTTCTCCATGTCTGAGATCACTAATATAATTAACATAAAGTTTCATTAGGTCAGTTAGTGAACAGTTTCCATGACATGGTGAAGCAATGGGTATACCTCTTTCTTTTTGATTTTTTGATATTCTGATGTGTTCATTTAATTTCTTTCTTAGTTCTTTGCAGCAGATCGCTATTACAAGAAGCAAACATCAGTTGCCCTATCCACTAGTGAGGGTGAATATTTAGCAGCAGGAAGTTGCTGCTCCCAAATTTTGTGGATGCGTCAAACACTTTGTGATTTTGATATCATGTGCACCAATGTGCCCATATACTGCAATAATACAAGCACGATATACATCTCTAAAAATCCAGTTCTGCACTCTCGCACAAAACACATAGAAGTTTGACACCACTTTCTTAAAGACAATGTGTCCAAAAGACTAATAAAATTAATATTCATTCCCACTGAGCACCAATTAGTAGATATATTTACAAAACCTTTAGGGGAAGAACGATTCTATACTCTATGAAGAGAACTCGGAATGTGTGTCTGATAAAAATATGGTCTGCATACTTTATGGGAATTAGACAGACACGACATATCTAGTTGCCATAATGATGCTCATTATATATGCTCAAGATCTCCATTCCCAAACACGGCGCTACGCCTTTCCAAATCTTGGTACCACGCAGCCTTAAAAAGATAGATGCTACTTTACTAATCCAAGGTTCGTCTCTGTCTTCTTCATACTTCAACCTTCTCTGAAACTCTACACCTCTCTCAAACACCGACCGTGAAGATGAAACCCAGTCATTCTAGACAAATCCATGACGAATCGGACGACGAGGTATCACTACCCTTTCCACCTCCTCATCCTCCTGCTACTCGACGCTTGAAATGGAAGCAACCCTCGATCACAACCATCTCCAGCGATTCCTTTCCTGCCAAATCTGAAGCTAGCTTACCCTCTCTTCCACCGATTGGGACATCGACTGTCATTAAATGGCGAGCAGTCAAGGAATCCTCACCCAGCTCTCCTCTGATAATGTTAAACCCTCTATCTGTTTCCTTGCATGATGTTCGTGATGATTTCTTTAGGGTTCACAACTTTGAGCTTCGTTTTAAGTCCTCTATATGTCACAAATCTTTTGTTTATGAAAAATTAATTGACATGTTTTACTACCAAAACTCGCCTCTTCAAAACCTCCTTGAGTCATGTGGTTTAGCTACCTTAAGTGCACCTCCCTCTATGGCGTATCCAAAATTGGTCCAACAATTTTATACGAATCTTTAAAATAATGGGGACTGTTATACATCTTTTGTTACAAACAAATCTCTATTTTTTACTGCTCTGGATCTAGGGAGCATACTCTCCATTCCATACACAGGAGACTGTCCCTTTACACTTAAGGGACCAATTTATACTCCTTTGTCCCCTATTATCCAGCTTCGCACTATCATGGACAACCCAACCATGTCCACAGTAACCCTTCCTAAAACCACCAAAGTATCTCCTATTGCAATAGTTCTTCACAAATTCCTAAGGTACAATCTTCTCCCTCGCCTCGGTGGTGGAGCAGACTTCACTTACCAGGATTTGGGTTTGGTGGCCTTGATAATGAAAGGCAAACCATTCAATCTTTCCCTCATGATGCTCAAATACATGGTTAATTGTATCAAACATTCCAAAAAGTGTTTGCCTTACAGCTGCTTCCTCACAAAATTATTTACTCATTTTCAAATTCCACTCGACAATGAGGGCTCCATCCAAATAACTTATTCCATCGACTCTAACTATCTCAAGGGTGCTCATATCACACTACTTAAAGGAAAGTTCATACGAGTTGTACCCGAAATTCCAAATGCTCCAAATCCCACACCTCCTACTTCACTTCCTCCCTCCCTCCCTCCCCTCCCTAAGATTATCAATCTTCTTCATACCATCACAAACAATTAAGCCACTATCACTGATGATATTAAAGATATCCAACTTCGTATGTCTGTGCTTGAAAACGGCAAACTCCCTATTTGGCGCAATGATCTCCATTCTATTTTTCGTAATGTGGAAGATGAGTTCATTGACCTCCAAGAAGGATTTGAGTTGCACACTCGGGCTATGGTAGAAGCCCTGCAGAGGAAAATGAACCGCAACGCCTGTCAATTGAGCACTGAACTTAAATTCATCAGCCATCAGATTAAGACTCTCAGTCTCTTTACCAAGTGTCGTATGAATGACCTCAGTGAGGAACTACAAGTAGACCAAGTCCAAGCTCGCATACCTGAATGGCCACAATGCAATGGAATGGATGAATACCAAGGTGACTTTCTGGACTTGCCCTTACCGCCTCCTACTTTCATTGCTCGGCCTCCCAAATTTCCCAACACTATGTCCCTAGAAGAGATTGAACACCGCAAGCTTCACCGGCTATATTTCACTGCCTGCGAAGCCAACCACATTCATATTGATGAGGAGGATGATTAGACATCTTGCCCCTTTTGGCTTTCTGGACACCTCTTTTTGATGGATGCCAAAGGGGGAGATGAATTATGCTTATTCTTGCCAGCTTTCAAGACACTATTTTATTTTAAATTTATACTTTTCATGCATGATAACTTCTGGTTTAAAGACTAGGGTTTAAATTGGTTGGTGGATTATATTTCTTTGCTTAACATGTTGTGGCATAATTATATTTATTTACTTAACATGTTGTGGCCTAACTAGACAATGCATGGTTATTCAAACACTGCACATTTGTAGTCAATAGTTAATTCTAACAAGTATGGATATGCATGAATTGAGGGGGAGTCGTAATTCTCTTGATATGCATGGATTTAGGGGGAGTCATAATTATTTTATTGTCATCATCAAAAAGGAGGAGCATGTTGACTTATGTCACACTCCATGTTTTGAGTTATGGTTGAGTTATATGGTTGAGTTAATAAAATACCATAAATTATTTATTATCATCAACTTGATTCACGGTAAGCACAAAACATGTCATATCATACATCATAAATGGTGCTTCATGAATCAAGGACATTAATTCTGGGCAATCAATTAAGGTAACTAGCTAATACCGTGTTTTATATAAAAGCTCAAATTATGGAACGTCACTAGATTGTTATGTTAAAGAAAATCTGTTTTGTGATGATAATTGATTATATCCAGTAATTTCCAAAAAGAAAGCTGTCATATAACAAGATGGTTACTAAATGCAAAAATCATAAAAGATATAGATGGACTATCTATTAAGCAAGATTTTCTCTGTCACCACTAAGATACGCCTATACTAATATCATGATGTGCCCTATATTAATATACATATAAAAGATGTCTTGATCCTTGGCATAATCTCCAGATGACAGTCTATGTATTACGTGACTTGTGCATACTGTCTCTAACGATCATATCTCGCATAGACAACAAGCAACGGTAATACATTTGAAAATCCTATAAATGGACTGATCCCTTTAACGAAACAAAAAATAAGAAAAACATATTTAGTATCTTCAAAGCATACAAGCCACAAAGTTGTTTTTCTCCTTGATCGATATTGATTGCATTAAGAAAAGAGCTTCAGTTAGAAGATCGTATAGAACATACTCTGGTAATATTCTTCTTGCATATCATTTCATACTAGAGCCTTGAGTTAGTAAGTGATATATTGCTTGATCATTAGACCTCTAGTGTGTATCTTAATTTTCTTTATCTCAATCAATATTTTATTGTGCGTAATTCTGTTTGGGTTGATAATTCATTACAGTCAAGTTTGAGGAAAACATAGGTGCTTAAGAGTGCATAGGTGCACAGGGAATAAAGGTGTTCAAATTGCTAGAACTTGTATTGTAATTGAAAGAGTTTAATAAAAGTGAGTCTCCAATACTAGTTGGCATTGGGCGCAGATTGGGCTACTATTCTAGAGGGTAGTAGTTAAACCACGTAAAAATTCTGGTATTTATGTGATTACATTTTGTGCTTTACTATTCTGCTATCTATCCAGCAGCCTGCATTCTATATCCACTTATATTAATAAATTGGTTGACTAAAAATTAAATAATATCCTAATTTTATACGTGAAGATATATAATCCAGCTTGCTGCATTAAATATTCAAAGGAATTTTTATAAGTAACAAAAGTTGGACATAGTTTGTGCCTACACTTATTCAACCCCTCTTCTAAGTGTACCTATTTAAATTTCACACACAAATTCAAATCATGCAGGAGGCAACTAATTTTTTTTTAAAAAAAGATTTTTTTTCTAATCTCTTCTTCTGCAGGTTTTGAAAAGTAATACTATTTTCCCCCCATTTTTTATGATGACAAAGGGGGAGAAAAAAATCTTATTTAGAGAAGAAAAATAACTGTTATATATTGTTACATGTTAGTTTTTTAAAAATTTAATTTTTTTTGATAATTGCATAACTTGAGGGGGAGCTTCTATGAAAAATATTTTTATTTGATTGTCATCATCAAAAAGGGGGAGATTGTTGGGTCTCCAACTTTTAGTTTTATTTTGATGATAACAATAATTAGTAAATTAATTTATTAAATTGGTAGAATCCTCTCTATAGGATTTTTATTATAATTGTTTTATTTATCTTATTTACTTTAACCAAAAATATTTTCTAAATCTTACTTAATTGATTTTCTTGATCTTGATGTTTTAAAATATTAAATCAATTGGATCATGCATTATGGGATAAAAAGTCATATGTTGATTATCAAATGCTTGTTTGACCGAATTTGAAAAGAAGATGAAGATTTTGTTATGTGGGCAATTTTTATTAATTTTATTATTTAAAAATCTCAAAAATTATTTTATTATATATCTATATATATATTTATATATTATATAAGTTTTATATAATTATACAAAAACCTTATATATATAAATTATATATTGTAATATATATACATATATTAAGTATAGCATGTGTGTGTAAAATAAGTTGACAAAATAAGACATTCTTTTCAGGATAAAACCGTGTGTCAGTATATGTAAGAAACTTGGGTGGCTTTTATTTCCTTTGACCAAAATTGTGGAATTGTTTGGATGGCAGTTTTTTTAACCATTCAAAGCTTCAAAACATGTAGTCAATTGGTCATTAAATGCAAAGTTGTTTAATATGCATTTATACCATATATACATTAAATGTGTATGTGTGCATATCATATAAATATATATATAACGTGTGTGTGCATATAGTGTATATATATATTAATTGCATGTGTGCAGACTAAATGTGTAGTGTCATTATATATATATATATATATATATATATATATATATAAATATCAAGGAGGATCTAAAGTGGACCAAAAGAACGGACCAAAGAGCGGACCAAGGCAAAAACACGCGGGTTTCAGGGTCAACCCGCGGGTTTCAGGGTCAACCCGCGTGTTTTTCCGACCCAAGCCTTAAAATCCGCGTGTTTTTGCCTTAGTCCGCTCTTTGATCCGCTTTAGATCATATATATATATATATGGCGCATGTATGCATGCATATATAATCTATCTAATAAAATACAAATGATTTTGAATTTCCCGCTCACTCAATAAATCATCTGGGCCGTCCAAAGTTTGGGATAAATTCCACCGTTCATACATCTATCTAATAAAATATATTTATCTATTTAATAATCTAATAATAATTTAATAAAATACAAATGACTTTAAATTTTCCGCTCACTCAATAAATTATTTTTGTCGTTCAAAGTTTGAGATAAATCATATTGTCCATACAGTGCCGGAGGCACGGGACCCAGCTAGTATATAATATATAGTGTGAGTGTGTGCCTTAATATTTTATATATAACAAACCAAGCATACATTTGATTAATTAATATGTATCATATAATATTTATATATAGTATATATATATATATATATATATATATATATATATATATATATATATATATAAATCCTGCAGTACATATAAGTTTCATATATTATATATCTTATATATATTTATGATATATATTAGTATTATATGTATGATGTGTTAGTAAATCTCATTTCAGTAATACTATATATATTTATATATATATGAATAACAGTATGTTTAGTTTATATATATATATATATATATATATATATATATATATATATATATATACACACACACACACGGAGCCGTTCAAGAATGGACTGGTCCGTTAATGGATCAGTCTTTAGCGACGGATTGTCCGTCGCTAAAGCCCATAACATGCATATTATGGACTTTAGCGACCGACAATCCGTCGCTAAAGACTGGTCCGCCAGTCCGTTCCTGAAAGGCTACGTATCATATGTGTGAAGTAATGTGCCGGCAAAACAAGAGCGACACTTATTATGGGTCAAAGCCGTGTATGTATGTATTAGAGACTTGGCAATTTTCAATTCTCTTTGACCAAAATAAATGAGTTGAGCATTAAATACCAAGTGCTTGGAAAATGGACCGGTCAGAAGTTTGAAATTGTACATGTGGCAATATGCGTGCTCTTCTTTCATCCAAGCCATTGATTTTAAATTGAAACAATCCTAGCCATTGGTTTTAAAACAGATTTCAAAATTTACCATTTTACCCTTGATCTCAAAAATCTATAAATAGGAGGCACTTCCTTCATTTCTAATTTGTCAATTCACTTTCAAGAAAAGCTTATTTCTCTCCCACATACTCTCTCTAAAAATATTTCTATATCTCTTCTTACAAAAGTTCTGATTATTTGAGATGAGAAAATTGGTCTAAGCAAATTGAGATAAGTTGTTTGCTTTATTTATTTGAATTATCTCTTGCTTATTTATATTTATAGATATACGAATATAAATTATTCTACACAATTCTATATATCTATATTTCATCTATTTACCAAATAAAAGGATACTTGGGCGCCGCAAGGCTACGGAGAGGAATCCGACCGTACGATTCTTTATAGTCTTCAGTAACCTCTTATTGATATTGTTTATATAAATATTGTAAAAATAGATACGACACTTGATAGCTCAAAACAACACTGAGATATTGCTACAAAAAGAGTATTCATCCGAACCAGATTTAAGAATAATAGTGATCTATTGAAAATATTTATATAAATATCAATTGTGAAAATTATAAATTCTGTTATACTTGGGCGTCGTAAGGCTACGGAGATAAACCTCTACGGAGAGGAATCCGACCGTACGATTCCTTATAGTACCAAGTGACATTATTTATAAAAGTTCACATAATAGATAAAATATTCTTATATATTATTTGAGTTAAACAATAATATTTGTTATATCAAGAATTGCTTAACTGATTTATTTATGATACTTGATATCTGTCATCACAAGTATTTGATCATAAATTCATTTATTCATAAAATACTTGTTGCATAATATAAAAGTTATTTAAACTTTTATTTCACAAACTTAAGTGAATATATCTGCTTAATTAGAAGCATATTTGATTCAAAGCTTAAAATAACTTATTTGCTTATCAGAAGCATTTTCACTCTAAAAGTTATTTAAATTTAAAGTGACTTTTTCTTTACTCATAAAGAATAAATAATTCTTTATAAATTTGTATTAAATTTATATATCTGCTTAAACAGAAGCATTTTTGAGTAAAAGCTAAAATTAACTTATTTGCTTATCCAAGAAACATCTTTTCACACAAAATATAAAAGTTATTTAAACTTTTATAAAAGTGCATAATTTACATATTTGCTTACGCAGAAGCATTATTTAATCTAAGCACAAATTACTATCTGCTTACAAAGAAGCATTTTTTCTCAAGTATAAAAGTCTTTGAACTTTTATAAATATATTTTCTCTTTAATTAATATCTGCTTATTTGAGAAGCATCAATTTGTACTAAATTATATCTGTTTATTTAAAGAAGCATCCCTGTGTACTAAATTCTTATCTGCTTATTTGAGAAACACATTGTTGTAAAATCATTTGTAAAAAGAGAAAAGGTCAGAGTTAGTTTATTTTATATACCTGTAAGAAATACGAGTAATTCTTCAACCAAGACCAATGTCTTAGAGAGGTCAGTGGGAAGTTGGGTCTCTAGTGTACTTGTGAGGTGAGGAAGAGGCTGTTGTTTTAAGACCAGGTCATAAAATAGAACTGAACTGAAAAGAAGTACAACTAAGCTTGAGGAGGGAGCTGGGAGCTTGGTGTCCAAGATAATTAGTTGGGAACAGTTGAAAGTTTGACTATAAAACTTTGTAAAGGCTTCTCCGCCTGTTAAAGGAGTATTTATTACTGATAGTAATAGGATCTCAAGTCAAGGAGAGGAGCTTGAGACTAGACGTAGCAGTATACCTGTGATGTATGTTGTGAACCAGACAAATCTCTGTGCATTGTCTGATTGATTTTTTACTGTCTTGCATTTAATTTCTAACACTGCAAATTAATTATACAAAAAATCAAAAAGGCCTAAGATAATTTTTAGTTTGTAATAATCTATTCAACCCCCCTTCTAGATTATTATTGGACTTTCAATTGGTATCAAAGCGGTGCTATTTAACTTGTTTGTTAAGTAAACACATGCATACCTAAGAGTAAATCCATCTATGGCCTACAATGCTACTGGTTGCGAAGAAGGATTATCAATGACTATACCTCCACTATTTGATGGTACAAACTTTGCCACCTGGAAGAGCAGATTCAAAATCTATGCCAAATCACAATGAATCAAAGTTTGGCTGGCAATAGAATGAGGTGTAAAAGTCCCGACAAAAATTGTCGGAGAAAAGATCGTTGAAAAAGATGTTAGTGAATTCACTACTGATGATGAAAAGGCTATGAATATTGCATCCATAGCTGAACAAGTGCTGACTACTGCCCTTATTGAAAAAGAATACAAAAGAGTTAGCAATTGCAAGAATACAAAAGAAATCTGGGAAAAATTGATTCTAACCTACGAAGGAACAAGTCATATCATAGAAACCAAAAAAGATGCTCTAATCCAAGAGTATGAAAGTTTCAAACTGGAAGAAGGTGAAAAGATCATTGATATGGAAACACGTTTTTCAAAAATCATTGATGAACTGGAACATCTAGGGAAGACATATATAACTAATGAGAAAAACAGAAGAATTCTCAAAGCCCTTCCATCCCTCTGGAACATGAAGGTTATTGCTATTAAGGAAAGGCAAGACCTAACTACTTATCCTCTTGATAGCCTTATTGGAAATCTACGTGCCCACGAAGTCGACATGTTAGTCAAAAAAGCAGGATTAGATACAGATATCAAAAAGAAAGGAATTGATTTCAACGATTTACTAATAAATCAAGAAGAACTTGCTGAACAAACTGAGGAAATTGCAAATTTATGCTTAATGGCAAACAAGGAGTCATCACCAAAATCTGAGGTACATTTTGAACATCAATTATCTAGTACTTCATTTGTCATGCATACCTTAAATAATATAAATGAAAAACACCATAAACTACAACAAGCATATAATGGTTTATATAAAGATAAAAAAATTATTAAAGAAGATTTCATTGAATTTAAAGTTTTATTAAAAAAGTTAATTAAAATTAACAAAAATCTGGAAATGGAAAATGCAAACTTGATTATAACTAATGAAAGTTTAAATAAAGTAAACTTGGAAAATGATTCCTTAAAAGAAAAATTAGAACAATTTAAAAGAATAAATAAAAATCTTGAAATAGAAAATTCAACACTTGATGTAATTAATGAAAATACTCAAATAAAAAATCAAGTGTTAAGTGAAGATATTAAAAATCTTAATTTTGAAAATGCATCTCTAAAGATAGAATTAGAAAAACAAAATGAAAATTCTTCTTTAATAAATCAAATTAATATTTTAACTAAAGAACGTGATGATTTAAATTTTATAGTTCTTAAGTTCACAAAAGGGAAAGAAAACCTTAATGTCATGTTTAATCAACAAAGATGTGGATTTAACAAAGAAGGATTAGGATATATTGGAGAATTTAAAAATAAAGGACATTATCATGTTAAAAGTAAAGAAAAAAAAATTACACATCTCCATTTACTAAATGTTCTTTCTGTAACATCCATATTGGAGAATTTTTTCTTATTTAAAGAAGCATCCATATGTACTAAATTCTTATCTGCTTATTTGAGAAACACATTGTTGTAAAATCATTTGTAAAAAGAGAAAAGGTCAGAGTTAGTTTATTTTATATACCTGTAAGAAATACGAGTAATTCTTCAACCAAGACCAATGTCTTAGAGAGGTCAGTGGGAAGTTGGGTCTCTAGTGTACTTGTGAGGTGAGAAAGAGGCTGTTGTTTTAAGACCAGGTCATAAAATAGAACTGAACTGAAAAGAAGTACAACTAAGCTTGAGGAGGGAGCTGGGAGCTTGCTGTCCAAGATAATTAGTTGGGAACAGTTGGAAGTTTGACTATAAAACTTTGTAAAGGCTTCTCCGCATGTTAAAGGAGTATTTATTACTGATAGTAATAGGATCTCAAGTCAAGGAGAGGAGTTTGAGACTAGACGTAGCAGTATACCTGTGATGTATGTTGTGAACCAGACAAATCTCTGTGCATTGTCTGATTGATTTTTTACTGTCTTGCATTTAATTTCTAACACTGCAAATTAATTATACAAAAAATCAAAAAGGCCTAAGATAATTTTTAGTTTGTAATAATCTATTCAACCCCCCTTCTAGATATTATTGGACTTTCAATTGGTATCAAAGCGGTGCTATTTAACTTGTTTGTTAAGTAAATACATGCTTACCTAAGAGTAAATCCATCTATGGCCTACAATGCTACTGGTTGCGAAGAAGGATTATCAATGACTATACCTCCACTATTTGATGGTACAAACTTTGCCACCTGGAAGAGCAGATTCAAAATCTATGCCAAATCACAATGAATCAAAGTTTGGCTGGCAATAGAATGAGGTGTAAAAGTCCCGACAAAAATTGTCGGAGAAAAGATCGTTGAAAAAGATGTTAGTGAATTCACTACTGATGATGAAAAGGCTATGAATATTGCATCCATAGCTGAACAAGTGCTGACTACTGCCCTTATTGAAAAAGAATACAAAAGAGTTAGCAATTGCAAGAATACAAAAGAAATCTGGGAAAAATTGATTCTAACCTACGAAGGAACAAGTCATATCATAGAAACCAAAAAAGATGCTCTAATCCAAGAGTATGAAAGTTTCAAACTGGAAGAAGGTGAAAAGATCATTGATATGGAAACACGTTTTTCCAAAATCATTGATGAACTGGAACATCTAGGGAAGACATATATAACTAATGAGAAAAACAGAAGAATTCTCAAAGCCCTTCCATCCCTCTGGAACATGAAGGTTATTGCTATTAAGGAAAGGCAAGACCTAACTACTTATCCTCTTGATAGCCTTATTGGAAATCTACGTGCCCACGAAGTCGACATTTTAGTCAAAAAAGCAGGATTAGATACAGATATCAAAAAGAAAGGAATTGATTTCAACGATTTACTAATAAATCAAGAAGAACTTGCTGAACAAACTGAGGAAATTGCAAATTTATGCTTAATGGCAAACAAGGAGTCATCACCAAAATCTGAGGTACATTTTGAACATCAATTATCTAGTACTTCATTTGTCATACATACCTTAAATAATATAAATGAAAAACACCATAAACTACAACAAGCATATAATGGTTTATATAAAGATAAAAAAATTATTAAAGAAGATTTCATTGAATTTAAAGTTTTATTAAAAAAGTTAATTAAAATTAACAAAAATCTGGAAATGGAAAATGCAAACTTGATTATAACTAATGAAAGTTTAAATAAAATAAACTTGGAAAATGATTCCTTAAAAGAAAAATTAGAACAATTTAAAAGAATAAATAAAAATCTTGAAATAGAAAATTCAACACTTGATGTAATTAATGAAAATACTCAAATAAAAAATCAAGTGTTAAGTGAAGATATTAAAAATCTTAATTTTGAAAATGCATCTCTAAAGATAGAATTAGAAAAACAAAATGAAAATTCTTCTTTAATAAATCAAATTAATATTTTAACTAAAGAACGTGATGATTTAAATTTTATAGTTCTTAAGTTCACAAAAGGGAAAGAAAACCTTAATGTCATGTTTAATCAACAAAGATGTGGATTTAACAAAGAAGGATTAGGATATATTGGAGAATTTAAAAATAAAGGACATTATCATGTTAAAAGTAAAGAAAAAGAAAATTACACATCTCCATTTACTAAATGTTCTTTCTGTAACATCCATATTGGAGAATTTTTTCTTATTTAAAAAAGCATCCATATGTACTAAATTCTTATCTGCTTATTTGAGAAACACATTGTTGTAAAATCATTGGTAAAAAGAGAAAAGGTCAGAGTTAGTTTATTTTATATACCTGTAAGAAATACGAGTAATTCTTCAACCAAGACCAATGTCTTAGAGAGGTCAGTGGGAAGTTGAGTCTCTAGTGTACTTGTGAGGTGAGGAAGAGGCTGTTGTTTTAAGACCAGGTCATAAAATAGAACTGAACTGAAAAGAAGTACAACTAAGCTTGAGGAGGGAGCTGGGAGCTTGGTGTCCAAGATAATTAGTTGGGAACAGTTGAAAGTTTGACTATAAAACTTTGTAAAGGCTTCTCCGCCTGTTAAAGGAGTATTTATTACTGATAGTAATAGGATCTCAAGTCAAGGAGAGGAGCTTGAGACTAGACGTAGCAGTATACCTGTGATGTATGTTGTGAACCAGACAAATCTCTGTGCATTGTCTGATTGATTTTTTACTGTCTTGCATTTAATTTCTAACACTGCAAATTAATTATACAAAAAATCAAAAAGGCCTAAGATAATTTTTAGTTTGTAATAATCTATTCAACCCCCCTTCTAGATTATTATTGGGCTTTCAATTGGTATCAAAGCGGTGCTATTTAACTTGTTTGTTAAGTAAATACATGCATACCTAAGAGTAAATCCATCTATGGCCTACAATGCTACTGGTTGCGAAGAAGGATTATCAATGACTATACCTCCACTATTTGATGGTGCAAACTTTGCCACCTGGAAGAGCAGATTCAAAATCTATGCCAAATCACAATGAATCAAAGTTTGGCTGGCAATAGAATGAGGTGTAAAAGTCCCGACAAAAATTGTCGGAGCAAAGATCGTTGAAAAAGATGTTAGTGAATTCACTACTGATGATGAAAAGGCTATGAATATTGCATCCATAGCTGAACAAGTGCTGACTACTGCCCTTATTGAAAAAGAATACAAAAGAGTTAGCAATTGCAAGAATACAAAAGAAATCTGGGAAAAATTGATTCTAACCTACGAAGGAACAAGTCATATCATAGAAACCAAAAAAGATGCTCTAATCCAAGAGTATGAAAGTTTCAAACTGGAAGAAGGTGAAAAGATCATTGATATGGAAACACGTTTTTCCAAAATCATTGATGAACTGGAACATCTAGGGAAGACATATATAACTAATGAGTAAAACAGAAGAATTCTCAAAGCCCTTCCATCCCTCTGGAACATGAAGGTTATTGCTATTAAGGAAAGGCAAGACCTAACTACTTATCCTCTTGATAGCCTTATTGGAAATCTACGTGCCCACGAAGTCGACATGTTAGTCAAAAAAGCAGGATTAGATACAGATATCAAAAAGAAAGGAATTGCTTTCAACGATTTACTAATAAATCAAGAAGAACTTGCTGAACAAACTGAGGAAATTGCAAATTTATGCTTAATGGCAAACAAGGAGTCATCACCAAAATCTGAGGTACATTTTGAACATCAATTATCTAGTACTTCATTTGTCATGCATACCTTAAATAATATAAATGAAAAACACCATAAACTACAACAAGCATATAATGGTTTATATAAAGATAAAAAAATTATTAAAGAAGATTTCATTGAATTTAAAGTTTTATTAAAAAAGTTAATTAAAATTAACAAAAATCTGGAAATGGAAAATGCAAACTTGATTATAACTAATGAAAGTTTAAATAAAGTAAACTTGGAAAATGATTCCTTAAAAGAAAAATTAGAACAATTTAAAAGAATAAATAAAAATCTTGAAATAGAAAATTCAACACTTGATGTAATTAATGAAAATACTCAAATAAAAAATCAAGTGTTAAGTGAAGATATTAAAAATCTTAATTTTGAAAATGCATCTCTAAAGATAGAATTAGAAAAACAAAATGAAAATTCTTCTTTAATAAATCAAATTAATATTTTAACTAAAGAACATGATGATTTAAATTTTATAGTTCTTAAGTTCACAAAAGGGAAAGAAAACCTTAATGTCATGTTTAATCAACAAAGATGTGGATTTAACAAAGAAGGATTAGGATATATTGGAGAATTTAAAAATAAAGGACATTATTATGTTAAAAGTAAAGAAAAAGAAAATTACACATCTCCATTTACTAAATGTTCTTTCTGTAACATCCATAATGGAGAATTTTTTCTTATGTAAAGAAGCATCCATATGTACTAAATTCTTATCTGCTTATTTGAGAAACACATTGTTGTAAAATCATTTGTAAAAAGAGAAAAGGTCAGAGTTAGTTTATTTTATATACCTGTAAGAAATACGAGTAATTCTTCAACCAAGACCAATGTCTTAGAGAGGTCAGTGGGAAGTTGGGTCTCTAGTGTACTTGTGAGGTGAGGAAGAGGCTGTTGTTTTAAGACCAGGTCATAAAATAGAACTGAACTGAAAAGAAGTACAACTAAGCTTGAGGAGGGAGCTGGGAGCTTGGTGTCCAAGATAATTAGTTGGGAACAGTTGAAAGTTTGACTATAAAACTTTGTAAAGGCTTCTCCGCCTGTTAAAGGAGTATTTATTACTGATAGTAATAGGATCTCAAGTCAAGGAGAGGAGCTTGAGACTAGACGTAGCAGTATACCTGTGATGTATGTTGTGAACCAGACAAATCTCTGTGTATTGTCTGATTGATTTTTTACTGTCTTACATTTAATTTCTAACACTGTAAATTAATTATACAAAAAATCAAAAAGGCCTAAGATAATTTTTAATCTGTAATAATATATTCAACTCCCCCCCCTTCTAGATTATTATTGGAATTTCATCATTCATTGATAAAGGTTCCCTGACGGGGGTCACAACGCAAATTTTCACTCATCCACAATGTTCCTCGGCGGGGGTTACAACGCGATGCAACCATTGATATACACGTCAATGAAGGTTAAGCAACCTTGACATGTTCCCTGGCGGGGGTTACAACGCAATACAACCATTGATATACGCGTCAATAAAGGTTAATCAACCCTGACACATTCCCCAGCAAAGGTCACAACGTAATTCAACCATTGATACACACATCAATGAATGTCAAGCAGCCTTGACAGTTTGCCCAGCAGGGATCTATCCGGTGATACACACATCAGCGAAGGTCAAAAAACCCTAACAATACATATTGTTGGCAGTAACTCCAACAGGATCTTGGTATATGCTGGTGACACAAACCAGAGAATACCATCGTCATCGGAGAGGACCGATGATGTAATATGTTATACACATCCTCAAAACAAACAAAGCTTTATCCCCACAGATCTCTTGCACACGAGAGGCACTTCTACGGAGTAAAGTCTATATCAAGGATCCAGGACTTTGGTGATAACCCCAATGTTAACATCCTTGAAGAGTTGGATCGCATGTCCAAGACATCACTGATTGTCATCCCCTGCAGGATTTATAGGGAATCGACGATCATTCCATCATATTAGAAATTAATCCAACATACATGCATCATACCTTTGCCTCATGTTGCTGTACATGGCATCATGTTTATCTTGTTGCATTTCAAGTGTCTAGGATTCTTTATCCTATCCATGCCTTGCATTACATCAATATGATAAAGAGGGGCATCCGTAGACACTCAAAATTTTCTGTACACCTGTTACTAACATTGCAGGAGGGCAGATTCGTTTTTCGGAGATAACCCTAGAAGACAACTCACACCCATTCCGGATACCACCGGAAGTTCAATCTCAACCCTGAAACATACACCAAAAATATTAGTTCCAACCTCGGAGATAACCCTAAGTTTCATCCTTAGAGATAACCCCAAGGAATGTTGTTGCAGTTCCGGCGTTGACTCTAGAAATGCTTGTTTCAAATGCATGCGATCAGCTTCAATCTCAGACCTCCCGCTGAGGCACTCATTCTTAAGACCTGGAGATAACACCGGGAAGATATGCACACTTAAAGATGACCCTGCGTAATTTAAACACTTACTGTTGTCCAATCTCAGATGTAACCCTAAGCAACGTCTGCTATCAGCCTAAACTGGAGATAACCCTGGTGAGGGGAAAAATTATCATCTTGCCACCTCAACCCCCAGTGCACCGTCTCAACATTTCATACATTTATTTCTACACAGCAATGTCCGACAAGAGCCAAGGAGTTCCAAACCTGAGTAACTATTACGCGTAGCAGCACACCGGATAAAATTTGAAGCTTGAAGACTATGGGCATGACCCTCTCTTCTTGACTTCGTACAACCTCTAATCCCATGTCATTGCATAACTCGCTAAAAACCAGTCCGAAGATGGTCTTGTACACCTCGTTCGGATGCTCGGATTGAAGTTCTGCAAGTTCAACCGGACATCACAGTGCACGAGTGCATGTACTTCGAGATGGCAGGACCCGTAGAGCCCGGGGTACCCCAAGCAGTCGCAGGTGCATCTGCGGCTACCGTAGGTACACTTGTGGCCACCAGCTCTATAAATATAGAGCTTGGGGTGGCCATATTCAAGCGAAAAAGGAGGCGAAGAAGCCTTGCCCAATTTGCTCTGTACACACCCCATATTGAGTGCTTTCTCATTTTAAACACATGTTAGCTCACATATAGCTATATTTTACAGGCGAGAGCTGAGTGTTTATCCAACTAGAGTCATAGAAGCCTGTTTTGGCAGCCCACTGTAAGCCTTCTCACACTCTATAAAGCCTTTCTCTTTATCTTTGCACACACCATTCTTTATATAAGAGTCGTGTTATGTGTATATGCCCGGACTTCGGTCTGTGGTTTTCATTTCTGTATGTATCTATATACTTATATATGTATATATTTTTATATATGGACTAACATTATCAAGTTATGCCTCGATTGAGCCTAGAATTATGTCTGGAGCGTTTACTTGCTTTTGTGTGTGTGTGTGTATATATATATATATATATATATATATATATAGCAACAAATCGTTGAAATGATAAACTGAGCCGGGATTGAGAAACATCTTGTGCATTTATCACTGTTATATATATATATATATATTTATATTTCTGTCAGGCCTGGAGTTTACTTCGTGGCCTTTTACTGCTTTATTTACATTTCGTCCCTCATGGAGTTTACTTCGTGGCGGTTGATCGTCTTTACTACTTTCTTTACATTTAGTCTCGCCTGGAGTTTACTTCGTGGCGGTTGATCGCATTTACTGCTTTATTTATATTTCTGATCCCCTATGGAGGTGCTTCGTGATGGTTGATCATGTTTATATATATATATATATATATATATATATATAACTGCTTACTGCTTTCCATATAAACTGCGGCATCATGTGAACCTAGGAATCATGTGATCACAAATTCAGCCATTGAATCTAGATTCGGTTCCCGTGATGGACATTTTCAGATGTAAGCAGCTTGTATTCACGGTGTTTTAATTTCCTTAGATGGCTGTCATGCCCATGAGGAGTTCGACACTGCTATATGTTATTTTCTCAAAGATGCTTCGCATCTCGAAAATAAAAGCAAACAAGCCGAACATTTAATAATAAAATAGAAGTATAAAAAGGTCTCAATTACTATTGAGCATAGGATTTGAAAAAACCTCTTTTACAAAACTTCACTGTTATATCATGTTTAAAACTGAATTTTTATACAAATTTAAACCCTTTGTATATAGGTGCGAACGAGGCCTCGCACTACTTCCAAATAAATTACACATTGATCCACACACACACACACATACACACACATTCATATAACAGTTTCTTGAAAAGTGGCAGTCACTATGGCAACACGGATGTCAGGGGGTGCCTAACACCTTCCCTCCGCATAATCAAACCCCCGAACCGAAATGAATCTCGGTTTCACAGACCCGTTTAGCAGTGTCACATCACTGGATCAATGTACAAACCTTTTCTCGGTTGCGTTGGTGCAACCAGTTAAAAACACCAACTGACGACTCTTACAGTCAAATCGTCGACATAATACATGTCAGACCTTTTTCACTTATTTTTTCAAATAAATCTAACATAACATGAGAACACCAAATAACAAGAACAGAAAAGGGACAAATAAAAATCCCGACGTCGACATACTTCAACGGTTAAGATTATCGGATGAATTCCTATGCTTCACTGGATTTAAGTGCCAACGGATGAAGTTGTATGAAATCCTTACTAGGGATAGGTTTTTGGAGTTACGACTCTGAATTGATGGCATCGGACCTTTGTGACGTATTGCCGAGTGTAGTTTGCAATAGATGTGATCATTGGTGTTGTGAACCTTGCGTCTGGGTGAATAACAATGAATGATATGTAGACTCGCAGTTTGATATGTGGAAACTAGGATTTCAGGCTTTTCAGCTTAATTGCGTAGCGTCTTTTTTCCTGATTTGGTTTTTTCAACTTGTGAGACCTTCTTTGCAACTCAAATTGGACCGAGCCGGAGAGGTGAGACCCACATAGGGTAGCCGCAGGTACACCTGCGACCAATCGTGGGTGGATTTAAGGCTCCTGTTGCTTTCACAAGTCATTTTCAAGTTGTGCCACATAGAGAATCCGAGAGTTCTTCTTCAAATCTGCTTAGTTCGGGCGGCTTTCTACAAAATCTGTCACCGTACAAGTGTTTCACACTATCCTGGTAACGTATGCATGTTCTCTTTTCCAGTTTTTGTCCATTGGAAAATGAGTTATCACATGAAATGCTTATAAACACATAGTAGTGAATATGATAGCTCATATGACTTGATAAAAAATATTCAACATAGTAAATGTTAGTATTTAACCATATTGAACATAATGATGCGAAAAATTTTGACTTTTGAAACACTCAAATTGGCACCTTTTTCTGCTATTTCTTATCCTATTTGAGGACAAATGAGCAAAGGTTGTAAAGCAAAGTAATCCTGATAATTAGGCTACCCTTATGGATTATGACTTTAATAATGTTTATGCATATAAGATGTTTATGACTGTGGATAGGTGTGCTAATGAATGGCCACCTAGTCTTGCCTATGTGCATGTGGATAGTCCTTTTTACAAAAGAGACTGGAATTTTTTTTTAAAATTCTAGGCATTAGGTAGACATGCATTTTTAACACTACTGTAGGCATATGTTAAAGCAATGCATGCATCCATATAGTCATAAAATGTATTTGAAAAGCTCCAAGTTAGAGTTTACCACACCCTTTCTGAGGTAATTTAGAGACTTGTGTCTAGATATATGGATCCGAATCAGCCAAGTAGTTCCCGCAAAACCACTTCAGATGTGCAGAGGAGGAATTCTGATGTGCCTCGACCCCATTCAGTTAAACAGCCTCGTCGTTTAGTGGAGGCGGTGATCCATCCTATCCGAGTTGAGGTACCAGATATTGAGGATGAGGAGGAGGATGTACCAGTTATAGCTCCCGCTCTTGATGCTCATGATCCCTGCAGGGATCTTCCAGGCATTCATGTGATGATTTCGGAGCTTCTAGATGATTTAATTCATCACCCCTCAGTTTACTTGCAGGCAAACGAGGTAAAAGCTGGATTTGATCTTCCTTTTTCCTATTGACGAGGAGCAAGGATTCTGATGCTGATTTGCTTTTGTGATGTAGGTTCCCAGCTTTACGTAACCTCGAGGGAACTGGTTCAGTATTCACTCTGTATATCAGGCTTTGCATCCTGATTATCGAGCGATCGTGCATGGTTAGGGATTGGATGCATTCTTTTCTATTCTCCCCCGTTGTTGTCCCTGGGGTTATCTCAGGGCATTGTCTGAGCACTGGTTTCACCAGACTCAATCTCTCCATTTGTTGGACTGTGTGGTGATGATGACGCCGATGGATTGGCGATTTATCACAAGCATGGAGTTTGGAGGGGATTTAGAGCCTTGCACGACAAACATTACCCCGACTGTCGTTAAGTCCTTACTAGGAGTTATGGCTAAGGTGCTCAAGGGCAAGATAGTTTGTACAGGTCCTTTGAGTGTAGATGCTATGAGTGGGCTATTGAGTGAGCCCATACCTGCTGATGTGAGAGTCAGGGATCCCATTCTTCGGCAATTGTTAGTAGTTATTATCAGGGGTTGCTTCATAGCGGCTAACTCTTCTACGGTGTCATTCGCTTTGGTGAGCACCACACGGGATGTAATCGTATTAGAGACTATGATTGGGGCTCCTATACCTTTGCCTACTTCCTCAGGGGAATGTGCATGCATTCGCAGGGCTTGACGGAGGCTGGGCTAGGATTTTACCCATTTTTACTGGTGAGCGTTTCTCTTTTGATTTCCAATGTACAAGTTAAGAGTGTTGACTGACCATAGATGTATGCCTTTATATTGGCAGTTTTGGGCCTATGAGAGGCTCCCTTGCTTGCGTCCTATTAGTGTGTTAGCTCCAGATACCTATCCACAAGGACGACGATGACATCACTCCACGCTGGCGGAGGTTCCTGTAGCTGATGGTTTCACCCATTGTCGCCTATAGTTGGAGTTGTTGACAGTTGATGCCATCACTAGGGTTCCTTATTCTGGGGACCATTTGACCATTGGGTTTGAGGATGGGTACCCGACTTGTGTCAAGTATGTGATATCCACCCGTAGGAGTCCTCTCTTCATAGATGGAGGATGGGAGCTCTATTTGGGAGAGCGTGCTATTAGGAGAACTGCATGGGAGATTCGTGTACCGATCTTGCCTCATGCCAGGCGTTATTGACCTGTGTCGCAGTCTCCTGTTAGTGATATCCCATTGATGAGAGTTGGCAATTTTACTTTTTCAGATGGTTCGTTTACTCAGGATATGTTCCATCGCTGGTGGTCCCCTCGTACCATCTGAGCCCAGACCCGCACCACTCAGTTCATGGGGGATATGGTTCCTAGATCCGTTGTAAGACCCCAACTTTTATGAATAAAGAATAAGTTTCTCGAAATATAATTTTTAATATTATGGTGTGGATTTGATATAATGTTATAGTTGTGGGTAATATTTATAAATTTTGCAAAGTAAGCAAGTGGTTATATAATATTCGATTGGTCGGGGAATATTTATTTTAACAGGAAATATTCGTACGATGGCACAATCATTGGTGGACCCCACAACGGAAGTATTGTCGTAGTTAGAAAAGGACATAATTATCTTTTTATAAAATTAACGGCGAAAGTTTTAACGTTAAACTTTTGAACTACCCGGTAGTAAAATTACAGTAATACGTGTGGTTGCATAGTAGCACACGGTATTGATTATTGATGCTTATATGAGAAGTCACTCAGTTATACTCAATTATTGCTACAGTAATTGCTGCATCATATCTCTCATATTATTGATTCGATTATTATCACAATATCATCTACATAATATGATATATTATTAAATCAATAATTGAGACGACAAAGTTATTCATATTATTAAATTAAAATATTTACAATGTCTATAAGTTCTGTCAATGAGAGGTTTAGTCATCTAATTGTGTGTCAATAAGGAGAAATCCTTATCGAAAATCCCCCTCTTTCCTGGGAACAACCTGGTTGTTAAATATTGTGAGTTATAATATTAATGATGAATAAGTTCGTGTTGATTAAAGATGAAATTGATAGTTCCATTGTGTTGGAATTATTAGTGTTAGTGGAAATCGACATTTATTTCGATATTAATTGATGACTGGAAGTTATACTGACTAGTCGGGTAATTAACCGGATAAATGAGCAATTAATTACTATTAATTCACATGATTATAACTATTTGTTCACATGTGTGTACTATTGATTCACATTCTTGTAATATTAGGGGAGTTGGTGCAAGATTGATAATACTTGCATGACTAAGTTAAAAATAGAGGTATAGATGGAGGTACTATACTGTAATTCGTATTTTCACATGAGTATAACTATTGATTCACATGATTGAACTATTGATTCACATTATTTACTATCAGGGGAGGTGGTGCAAGTTTGATAATACATGCAGAACTAAATTAAAAATAAAAGAAAAGTTGAAGGTATTGTACTGTAATATTTTGAGCCCCAAAACGTACAATTATCGAAACTATATTTTTCTATAAATAGAAACTCATTCTTCCTTCATTTCTCACCAATTCACTAAAGCTTTAGAGCAATTATTATAGAGAGAAATTATAGAGAGAAAGAAGAAGAGAAGTCTGCTACCTCTCTACTCCAGTATCCAGTTTCTTTTTAAGGTAAGGGGTATTATTTCTTTCGTATTCATGAAAAGAGCTTCTGTTATTCCATTCTTTATTATTATGTTGGAATAACCTATCTATGCGAAGTACCTCATACATGGTGAAATTCTTCTGTTATTCCATTCTTTATTATTCTGTTGGAATATCCTGTCTGTGCGGATTATGCTAGACCTGGTTCCATTCTTTATTATTCTGTTGGAATAACCTGTCTGTGCGGTCTATCGCATGCATGGTGAATTCTTTGTTATTCCATTCTTTATAATTCTGTTGGAATATCCTGTATGTGCGGATTACGCTAGACCTGGTTCCATTCTTTATTATTCTATTGGAATAACCTGTCTATGTGGATTATCACATGCATGGTGAATGATCCTTTGCATTCATTCTTTATTAAATTATGGAAATGATCTGTCTATGTAGATTACCTCATGGCGGGTAAAAATCCATTTGCAGTTTCATATATTTTATAATACTCATTTGGTTAAAGTTTTGGCTTCATCCGGTATCTTTTCATGGAAATATTCTTCTGAGCATTCTTGAATTTTACTCCACAAAGCAGTATCATGTTAACAATTTGGACGTAATTGATTTCAAGATAAATTAACTTATAAATATTTAAAATTTATTCTTGAACTTGTTTTATTGAATTATTATGTCATTTTCATCATCCTCATGCTAATATTATGATGAAAGTCATCTTTGGCTTACATGCATAGATGGACTTGGTATGCTTATGACTAGGGATTATTTGGTATAATCATGACCTGTAATGTTATAAATGATGTGGTAAAAGTCCTCAGTAGCTTGTAGTGCATTGATGGACAGTTTTTTGTGTTATTATGACCAAGGATTATTCGATATAGTCATGACCATTGATGATTGAATTAATATCCTTGGCTCGTAGTGCAAGGATGACTCGATGATGTGTTTTATTTATTAAGCTGAGTCTTAGCGATAAAGATTGATGAAAACATTTTAAATCATAAAAGATAGTAGATATCATGCTCTACTTCACTCTCTTCTAATGGATTGTTTATTCCACTGCAGTTAAATATGATGTCTATTGTATTTTATCAGTTTAAGATTGTTGAAGATAAATGATAATTTATTCTGCATTTATCTTAGTCATAATATTTCTTACTGGACTAGTTGAGCTCACCCATTCTTTCACTGTTCTCTTCAGGAAATGAGAACGTAGTCGGGACTAGTCGGGGAATAGAGTGACTGTCCAGATGATAGCATTAGTAGTCCTCACTATTCTGTTAAATAGTGTGACAATAAATGTAATGAGGACTCCATTGAGTGTGGATATTGTCTAGATGACAATATTCTTATTAAAACTCTTAGATTATGTTTTGTCGTATTTTACACGATTATTGTATTTGAATTTTGTATCATGTATTTGACGACTCAAGATGGGTGATGTATACCTATTTTGAGGGCGTCACAGTTGGTATCAGAGCTTAGGGATATGATCCCTGGCTGAGATGTGAGACAAGAACTAGGAGGGGAGAAACGGGGAATTCCTTCGCTAGTATGACCTACCTAAGTTTATTTTTTATTTAATTGGTCGGTTAGAGTATAGGGATAATATGTGATATGTTAATTAACCCTTGTTTTGTGGCAGTATTTAAAAATGGCATCAGAAAATGTTGAGATAAACAATGATGCACATGAGACCGTTGAGTCACCACAGATTAATGCCCAGGATAATGTGCAATAGGAAGACAATAATCCTCATATAAATAATAACACCGATGAAATGGTGAACGAAGGGATGTTCAGAGGCTTTATGCAATTCATGAAACATCAGGCGAAAGTGGCTCCTGTCCAAAATGCAGATGGAAACACTAACAACTCTCGGACGGTCACCGCTAAGCAGTTTAAGGAGCTGGGACCACCAGAGTTTTTTGGAGAGCCAAAATCACTTAAGGCGGAGACGTGGATAAAGCAGATCAACAAGATATTTGATGTCTTGGGATGCTCCGAGAAGCAAAAGGTTCCCTTTGCCACCTTCATGTTGCAAGCAGAGGCAGATTATTGCTGGGAATCGTTAAAGCGTACTCAACCTGCCGCACTCAAAATGTCTTGGGAGAAGTTTCAAGAGCTGTTCAACGATAAGTACTTTCCTAAAAGTATTCATCACATGAAGGAGGAAGAGTTCATCAAGTTTGAGCAAAATAATATGACCGTGGCGCAGTACGAAGCTAAGTTTTCCGAGTTATCTCGGTTTGTATCCCACTTAGTTGATAATGAGGAGAGAATGACGCGGATATTTCTAAGAGGTTTGAAACCCGAGATACGTTAATACCTTATCTCTCATAAACTGTTTTTGTATTCAGATGTTGTTAATAGGGCTCAGTTATTGGTGCGCGATAATGAGTCAACCCAACCAAGAAAGAGCAGCCGACAAGTCGATAATACCAGTGGTAGCAGTCATCGAAGTAGTGACAACAAACGTGGATGGAATCAACATGCCAGAAATGATAATCACTTCGGTGGTAATCATGGCCATGACAATAAGAGTGGATATTTCAAGAAGAGGAGATTCAATAAGTATGGAAAGATGTCAACACGAGTACCTATTGTTAAGGAAGGAGAACGACCATCGGTCGTATGTTACAAATGTAGAGGGGAAGGACACATAAGTCCAAAATGCACGATGCAGTCCAAAGTGTGTCATAATTATGGAAAAGAAGGTCACCTAGCCCGATTTTGTCATGCACCTACGTCAAGTCCAGCTGGGATGGAGGCATCAAAGGGTGTCCCAGACAAGATAAAATCATTAGTTCAAGGGAGAGCGTTTGTCGTAACCTCCCAAAAAGCGAGGAATCCAAATGAGGTGATCACGGGTAAGCTAATCATAAACTCTAGCGAAATTTATACTTTATTTAATATCGGTTCTACCCATTCCTTTATTTCTCCTACTTGCGCTCAACGTTTAAATTTGACTCCAGAGAAATTAGACTTTGACTTATCTATTGAAACTCCGTTGGGAGAAACCTTCATTACATCCACGGTTTATAAGTCTTGTTTAATTCAAATCGGTAACCGCACGTTACCTGTTGATCTTATTTCTTTGAAAATACTTACATTTGATGTGATTTTAGGGGTTGATTGGTTAACTACTCATCATTCTAAAATTGATTGTTTTCGTAAGGTTGTTAGCTTTCATATTCCTAACCAACCTATTATGCAAATTAAAACAACCAAACCACTAAAATCAATCACTATCATATCAAGTCATAAAGCTATTCGTTTATTAAAAACGGATGTCAAGCTTTCTTAGCCCATGTCACGTATTTAAATAAAGATACGTTAGATTTGAATGATATTTCTATTGTTAATAAATTTCCTGACGTATTCCCTGAAGAACTTCCTGGACTACCCCCAGAGTGTGAAATTGAATTTTGTATTGACCTTGAATTCGGTACAAAAACCATTTCCAAAGCCCCATATCGAATGGCTCCTATTGAATTTCAGGAGTTAAAAACCCAACTACAGGAATTGTTAGACATCGATTTCATTCGTCTTAGTACGTCTCCTTGGGGTGCTCCTGTTCTATTCGTAAAGAAGAAAGATGGAAGTATGCGACTTTGTATTGATTATCGGAAGTTGAATCATGTCACCATCAAAAATAGGTACCCGTTGCCTCGCATTGATGACCTGTTTGACCAGTTGCAAGGAGCCAAATTCTTTTCAAAGCTTGATCTTCGTTCTGGATATCATCAGTTGAAGATTAAAACTGATGACATTCCAAAGACTACTTTCAGAACTCGGTACGGGCATTATGAATTCCTAGTTATGTCTTTTGGATTGACTAATGCTTATGTTGCCTTCATGGATATGATGAACCGAGTATTCAAGGAATATTTGGATCACTTTGTGGTCGTCTTCATTGATGACATCCTCATATACTCCAAAACCCGTGAAGACCATGAGCAACACTTGAGGTTGATACTCCAAAAGCTTCGTGAAAAAAAGCTTTATGCCAAGTTGAAGAAATGCGAGTTCTGGTTTGAGGAAAATGCATTCCTTGGGCACGTGATATCAAATCATTGAATATCTATTGACCTGACAAAGATTGAAGCAATTCAAAGCTGGGAGCAACCTAATTTAGTGACCGAAGTACGTAGCTTTCTCGGCTTAGTTGGTTATTATCGGATATTCGTAGAAGCGTTTTCTAGAATCGCTACTCCATTAACTCAGCTGACTCGAAAAGATACAAAATTCGGTTGGGGCAAGGAATGTGAAAAGAGTTTTCAAGAACTCAAGAGGAGACTCATTTCAGCACCTGTTCTGACAATACCATCTGGCTCGGAGGAATTTGTCATCTACAGTGATGCTTCAGGCAAAGGGTTAGGATGTGTTCTCATGCAACATGGGAAAGTCATAGCCTATGCCTCTCGACAACTCAAAGAATATGAGAGGAATTATCCTAATCATGATCTAGAGTTGGCAGCAGCCGTTTTTGCGCTTAAGATTTGGAGGCATTACCTGTATAGAGAGAAGGTGGAGATCTATACGGATCATAAAAGCCTCAAATATTTCTTCACTCAAAAGGAACTCAACATGCGGCAATGACGATGGCTTGAGTTGTTGAAAGATTATGATCATACCATCCAATATAATCTTGGAAAAGCGAACGTAGTAGCTGACGCATTAAGTAGAAGATCGTATGCGGGTACGAGTGCAATATTGTCAGCGCAAAGACCCATTTTGTATGACTTGGAAAGGATGAAAATAGAGTTAAAGACTCTAGGGACCCATGTGATGATGGCGAATATACAAGTGGAACTGACTTTAATCGATAAGTTAAAGCTGCTCAAACTACAGACCTGGAGCTGATGCATGTGAAGAAGAAAGTGCAAGAAGGTGCTATTCCAGAAGCAAGAATCGATAAAGAAGGAATACTTCGAGTCAACTCCAAACTTTGTGTTCCTAACGATTCTGACTTGAAGTATAACATCATGATGGAGGCGTACAACACAATGTTTGCAATCCATCCTAGGAGTACCAAAATGTATCGTGATCTTCGACATACATTTTGGTGGAGCAATATGAAGAGAGAGATATCGGGGTTTATCTCAAGGTGTGTAACTTGTCAACAACTCAAGGCGGAGCATCAAGTGCCAAAAAGGTCCATTGCAACCACTTGAAATTATAGAATAGAAGTGGGAGCACATTACCATAGATTTTGTTACTGGTCTTCCCAAGGTTTCTCAAGGCATAGATGTGATTTGGGTCATTGTTGATAGATTGACCAAGTCTGCTCATTTCTTACCGATACGAGAAACTTTTACACTTGAACGTCTTGCTAGTATGTACATAAACGAGATCGTAAGATTGCATGGTATGCCAGTATCCATAGTTTCTGATTGAGACCCAAGATTCACTTCAAGATTTTGGGTTAGTCTGTAAAAAGCTATGGGCACGGATTTACGATTTAGTTTGGCATATCATCCTCAAACGGATGGGCAGTCGGGAAGTGCTATTCAAACTCTTGAAGATTTATTAAGACTCTGTGTCCTTGACTTCAAGGGAAGTTGGGACAAGTTCTTACCATTGGTTGAGTTTTCCTACAACAACAGTTATCAAGCAAGTATTGGCATGGCTCCATTTGAGGCGTTGTATGGAAGATAGTGTCGTTCTCCAGTATGATGGGATGAGGTGGGTGAAGCAACATTGTTGGGACCGAATTTGGTACGTATGACTACAAAAAAGATTAAAACGATCCGATAACGTATAAAAACCTCACAACATTGACAAAAGAGTTATGTTGATCTTCATCGGAAGGACGTGGAATTCAATATTGGAGATCATGTGTTGTTACGTGTTGCTCCATGGAAAGGAGTTACAAGATTTGGAAAGAGAGGAAAGCTCAATCCTCGATTCATTGGCCCATTTTTAACCCTTGATCGAGTAGGAACTATGTCCTATAGACTCGCCTTACCGCCAAGTATGTCTCGTGTTCATAACGTTTTTCACATATCTATGTTACGTAAATATATGAAAGACCTGAATCATATTATTGAATTAGAACCAGACGAGATAGAGGAAGATTTAACGTATGAAGAGTTACCTGTTAAAATCTTGGATAAGAAGAATCATATTCTACACTTTAAAGTTATACCTCAAGTTAAAGTTTTGTGGAGAAACCACGATGTGGAGAAAATGACCCGGGAGTTAGAATCTGAGATGAAATCAAGGTATCCTCACCTCTTTGATATACCAGGTATGTACCCTAATTTCGAGGATGAAATTTCATAAGAAGGGGAGGTTGTAAGACCCCAACTTTTATGAATAAAGAATAATTTTCTCGAAATATATTTTTAAATATTATGGTGTAGATTTGATATAATGTCATAGTTGTGGGTAATATTTACAAATTTTGCAAAGTAAGAAAGTGATTATATAATATTCGATTGGTCAGGGAATATTCGTTTTAACAGGGAATATTCGTACGAAGGTATAATCATTGGTGGACCCCACAACGGAAGTATTGTCGTAGTTAGAAAATGACATAATTATCTTTTTATAAAAAAACGGCGGAAGTTTTACCGTTAAACTGTTGAACTACCCAGTAGTAAAAGTACAGTAATACGCGTGGTTGCATAGTAGCACACGATAATGATTATTGATGCTTACGTGAGAAGTCACTTAATTATACTCAATTATTGCTACAGTAATTAATGCATCATATCTCTCATATTATTGATTCGATTATTGTCACAGTATCATCTGCATAATATGATATATTATTAAATCAATAATTGAGACGATAAAGTTATTCATATTATTAAATTACAATATTTATAATGTCTAGAAGTTCTGTCAAGGAGAGGTTTGGTCATCTAATTGCGCGCCAATAAAGAGAAATCCTTATCAGAAAGCCCCTCTTTCCTGGGAACGACCTAGTTGTTAAATATTGTGAGTTATAATATTAATATTGAATAAGTTCGTGTTTATTAAAGATGAAATTGATAGTTCCATTGTGTTGGAATTATTAGTGTTAGTGGAAATCGACATTTATTTCGATATTAATTGATGTCTGGAAGTTATACTGACCAGTCGGGTAATGAACCGGATAAATGAGCAATTAATTGCACTTCCAACTGATTGCACTTCCGGCACCGTCATAGTTCTTACTTCAACTCTAGAAATTGCACTTCCAACTGATTTCGAGAACTCGCTGGAAAGTGCATTTCGAAAAACATTTCCTTAAATCTATCCTAGGCTATCACTCCTTGTCCTCCACAAGCCTTATTTGCTTGCCACCAGTAGCTAGCTTCAGACTTTAGTATGAACGTTGTGAACACAGTCTTCTGATCCTCGTTAACTCTAGCTACATCGAACACCTTCTCCATTTCCATGATCCAAGTTTGGGCTTCCACTGGATTCATAGACCCTTAAAACTCCGGTGGTCGAACCGCTTTGAATTCCTTGAAAGTCGTGACTTGAGCATGCAGTTGATTCGCAAGTGCACCCGTCAACAGAGCTACCAACTGCTGAACCGAATTAGCGTTGGTCTCGTTGTTATTATTAGTAGACCCCTCAGGAGGTACTTGTTGACATGGTTGTCTTCTTCTAGGAGGCATTTTTTGTTAAAATTTACGCTTATTAGCTCATTACTCAACTTCTTGGGTATTTGAAGTTTAATTTAAACATTCCAAGATTAAAGTTTTAACACACAACATTTTAAATAAACTTTAATATTTTAATTATTTATAAAGTTTTAGAACATAATCAAAATAGCATAACTGCTATAAACATTCACTTTCCTGAACTAAACAAGTTCCAGGATTACATACCCATACTATCCCTTTATTTATCTCAAAATAAGGGATTCACAGTTTATTTATTTACATAATTAACCACACATTATTATTATTATTATTATTATTATTATTATTATTATTATTATTATTATTATTATTATTATTATTATTATTATTATTATTATTATTATTATTATTATTATTATTATTATTATTATCTCTATCTAGACATATTAAGACATCGTAAGGCTTCCCGACGCTCTTTCTCCATGATATAATACGCCGTTCTATGATCCATCACGAACCACGATGAATTCTCAAACTGAGGTGGGTAATAATAGACTCGATCCTGGGCCCTATCATTCGCCGAATTAAAAGCACAATCCATCTCCTTCATCTTGGCTTTCTTCACTTGGACCTTAGCCTCAACACGGTTTACACGTTGAGTCGCCTTCATCCAAGCATCCTCTGCTCTTGCACGCTTAGCTGATTCCTCCTTGAAATCATCTTTCAATTTCTCCATATCAGTTTTCATCTTCTTGTTTACTGTTAAAAAGTCTTCATGCTGACCCTTGGTATGAACTAGATCCCACTCCGTGTTTCCATGTTTTGAGTCAAGTTCCTGAATCTCCGCATCCTTCTGCTCCATCAAAGCATGATGCATCTCAACCATCCCCTTCAACTCCTCAACTTCGTCCTACAATTCTATGTTACGGTTGTACAGAGCATCATACATCTCCGCTGATATGGAGTTTGGTGAAAACTCCTCAAGATCCTCTTCCTCATCATCCTCCTCTATATCCTCAGAACTATCCTCCTCAGGATCGGTCACAGGCACATCCTCCTGGATCAACTGCTCCCGCACTACATGAATCTCTCGGGGTTTGTTGTTTTTAGGTATCTGAGGTATCACTTCCCTAGCTGGATTGGATCCTCCTTCGTTAGACATCCTGACAACAGAATATTTTAAGTTTTACTTAATATTTTCGATACTCGCGAGCACATAAGTTATTAACTCATAGCACATAATGTCTTTTATTATTTAACTTCAATGGATACCTTAATACATTCCTTAAAACTCGGTAAGAGTTAAACACCTCTATGTTTTCTATTTCCTTAAAGGTTACTTCCTAAGGTTTCCCCACCTAAGGTTCATAACCTAAAGCTCTGATACCAACCTGTGACACCCCCAAATCCAGGTACTTCATTCCCACAGGATTTGGTGCTCACTTATCAAAACTATTACATCTAACTACCCATCACAAATGTGACGCCCCCAAAATAGGTATACATCACCTATTCTGAGTTGCCAAATGCATGGTACAAAATATAAATACAATCTTAAATATACAACAAGAGCTGTGAGTTTTAATACAAATATTGTCTTCTAGACAATATCTACTCTCAGAATAAGACCTCATTATATTTATTATCACACTATTTTATAGAATAGTTAGGACTGCTAAGACACCATCTCGGACCGTCACTCCGTTCCCCGACTAGTCCCGGCTACGTTCTCATTTCCTGAAGAGAACAGTGAAAGAAAGGGCGAGCTCAACTAGCCCAGTAAGAAATATTATGACTAAAATAATATAGAATAAATTATCATTAGTCTTCAACAATGTTAAACTGATAAAATATAATAGACATCAAGTTTAATTGCAGCGGAACAAGCAATCCATTAAAAGAGTCGAGTAGAGAATAAAATCTACTATCTTTTATGATTTAAAAGGTTTTTCATCACTTTTATCACTGGGACTCAGCTTAATAAATAATCCACATCATCCCTGCACTACGGCCAATGATATTCATTAGTATCACGACCACAAATTATCCATGTACTACGGGCCAAGGATATTCGTATATTCATCAATGGTCATGATCATGTCAACAACTGTCCATTCTAGTCCCGGCTACGTTCTCATTTCCTGAAGAGAACAGTGAAAGAAAGGGCGAGCTCAACTAGCCCAGTAAGAAATATTATGACTAAAATAATATAGAATAAATTATCATTAGTCTTCAACAATGTTAAACTGATAAAATATAATAGACATCAAGTTTAATTGCAGCGGAACAAGCAATCCATTAAAAGAGTCGAGTAGAGAATAAAATCTACTATCTTTTATGATTTAAAAGGTTTTTCATCACTTTTATCACTGGGACTCAGCTTAATAAATAATCCACATCATCCCTGCACTACGGCCAATGATATTCATTAGTATCACGACCACAAATTATCCATGTACTACGGGCCAAGGATATTCGTATATTCATCAATGGTCATGATCATGTCAACAACTGTCCATCAATGCACTATGGGCCAATGAGGACTTTTACCACATCATTTGTAACATTACAGTCATGATTACACTGAATAATCCCTGGTCATAATCATACCAAGTCCATCTATGTACTACAGGCCACAGATGACTTTCAAAAAGATATAAACAAGAGGATGATGACAATGATATAAGTATTCAATAAAAACAAGTTAAAGAATTAATTTATTCAGGAACTAATAACGTCTAAATTGTCAACATGATACTTCTCTGTAGAGTAAAATTCAAGAATGCTCAGAAGAATATTTCCATGAAAAGATACTGGATGAAGCGCAAATATAAAAGATATTCAACTAATTTCATGGAGTATAGAAGTCAAAACTTTAATCAACTGAGTATAATAAAGAATGGAATAACAAAAGAAATCACCATGCATACGGTACTTCGCATAGACAGGTTATTCCAACAGAATAATAAAAAACGGAACCAGGTTAGGCGAAATTCGCACCAACAGAATGTTCCAACAGAATAATAAAGACAGAACCAGGTCTGACGTAAAACGCACAGACAAGATATTCCAAAAGAATAATAAAGACGAAAACAGGTCCGGCGTAAAACGCACAGACAGGATATTCCAACAGAATAATAAAGAATGGAATAACAGAAGAATTTCACCAAGTATAGGGTAGCCCACGTATACAGGTTATTCCAACAGGATAATAAAGAATGGAATAACAGAAGTTCTCTTCATGGATACAAAATAAATAATACCCCTTAACGTAAAAGAAACTTGATATTGGATTAGTAAAGTAGCAGAATACTTTTCTTCTTTCTCTCTATGGTTTCTCTCTCTAGAGTTTCAGTGAATTCGTAAGAAATAATGAAGGAATGAGCTTTTATTTATAGAAGAATAGACTGAATAGTAACCAATCCATGAACGGTCCAGATTAATTTACTTTAAATGGACGGTCCATATTGGTTTACAATAAAATATAATATATTCTATTTATAACCTAATAAAACGAATAACTTTATAAAAGTATTCTATTTTATATAAAAAGATTTTTCTATGCAAACACTATGCATAATAAAATATAATATATTCTAATTATTGTCTAATAAAACAGATAACTTTATAAAAGTATTCTGTTTTATATAAAAAGATTTTACTATTAGCCTAATAAAACGAATAACTTTATAAAAGTATTCTGTTTTATATAAAAAGCTTTTCTATTTTATTACATTAATAATACTAATAAAACAAAACTTCATCATCATTATTATTATTCACAATATTAATCGACCAGGTCGTTCTCAGGAAAGAGGGGGCTTTCCAATAAGGATTTCTCCCTATTGGCGCGCAATTAGGTGACCAAACCTCTCCTTGGCAGACCTTCTAGACATCGTTAATATTGCAAATAATAATATTAATAACTTTTTCATCTCAATTATTGATTTAATAATATATAAAATATCAACAATAATTTAATAAAACTAAATGACTTCTCACGTAAGCATCAATAATCAATACCATGTGTTACTATGCAACCATGCGTATTACTGTACTTTTACTACTGAGTAGTTCAACAGTATTAACGGTAAAACTCCCGCCATTATTTTCAATAAAATATTTTTGTCATTTTCTCAATTCGACAATAATTCTGTTGTGGGGTCCACCAATGATTGTGTCGTCGTACGAATATTCCCTGTTAAAGCAAATATTTTCCGACCAATCGAATATTATATTACAACTTGCGTACTTTGCAAAATTTATAAATATTACCCACAACTATAACATTATATCAAATTTATTCCATAATATTCAAAAATGATATTTATAGAAAATTCATTTTAATTCATAAAAGTTGGGGTCTTACAACAAAGGATAAAGACATAATTTAAATAACTTGAATAATAATCTTTCCCATTAAAGGGTTACATCATACTCTCAAAATAAATCCCAGGGAATCTAACCTTCAAATTATTACATAAGTTTGCGGAATACATCATATATTAAAACAAGTCTTTAGCATAATTCATTAAAATAAAATTCTCATAAGTCTTCAACATTTGGACATCTTGCCCTTTCCTTTGCTAGTAGACGGTTCATCGACTTTCTCAACTTTAGCTGCAGTGTTAAATGCAAGAGTGAGCAAACAAATGCTCAATGATATAGAAAATAGTGATGATAACAACGTGAGAATGAACAACGAATGTTGAACAATAATGAACTTGTTCTACGGATCAAAAATAGAAAACACGTTCGAAATCAATATCTGAGGTTCTTAAGACCACGAACTATGTCTCTGGTATTTAGGTATTATTATCTCAACCTTAACAGTCATTTAGACTATACAGACACTTCTTAACGTACATAGGGGGATCAGCCATTTGTACCATGTATTGTGCACAAACATCTAAACGTTACACGTACAAAATCCCATATATTAGGGTTGTTCGTCTCAGTTTGAATTTAGAATTTCCGCACTAAAAAAAGTTTAGTTTAGAACTAGCTTATCAGTGTCTCTAGAATTTTAGAACACTATTCAACTTCCATCAATAAATGTTTAATACGAGAATATATAACTGAATAAGGCTATTAAAGTCAAAGATCGGATATTAACAATATATATAACTGAATAACATGATATACATGCAAAGTGCTATATTCAAAGGAGTTTAGAACAATCTTTTATGAATCAATAAATTAGAACAATATATGCTTCGATTGATAATAAGGAAAGTAAAGCTTGCTCGATGTAACGAATTAAGTTACAAGAGCTTGCACAAACATACTCAAGATGAACTAGGCTTGCTCAACCTTCCAAGAATTTTAGGAACTTGTACAATAACAATTTAGGAATGGGAACATGCATTCAATATGAAAAGAATGAAGTTAGAAAGCTTGCTCAATGTAACGAGTTAAGGTTTAGGAACTTGCCTTGTTTGTAAGCTACACAAGTGTAAAATAATCTCCAATTACCCTAGACATATCATTATAATCGCAACAACAATTAGTTGTATGAATATTAACACTATGGGTATTAAACCATCATTTAGGTCATAACTGTGTGGCCCCCAAAATAGGTATACATCACCCATCTTGAGTCGCCAAATATATGGTACATAAATCAAATACAAACTTAATTATACAACTGTCGTGCAAAATACGACAAAACATAGCTGAGAGTTTAAACAAGAATAATGCCTTCTAGATAATATCCACTCTCAAATAGAATCTCCATTACATTTATTGTCACATTATTCTATAAAATAGTGAGGACTACTAAAGCCACTTATCCTGGACCATCACTCCATTCCCCGCCTCGTCCCAACTATATTCTCATTTCCTGAAGAGAATAATGAAAGAAAGGGTGAGCTCAACTAACCCAGTAAGAAATATTATGACTAAGATAATACAGAATAAATTATCCTTAGCCTTCAACAGTATAACAACTGATAGAATATAATAGACAACAAGTTTTAGATCAACAACTGCAGCGGAATAAGCAATCCATTATAAGATTCAAGTAGAGCGTAAAATCTACTATCTTCTATGATTTAAAAAGTTTTTCATCAACTTTATCACTGAGACTGAGCTTAATAAATTAAATCAAAACATCCATGCACCACGACCAAGGATATTCATGTAATCATCAGTGGTCATGATTATACCGAATAATTCCTGGTCATAATCATACCAACAACTGTCCATCAATGAACTACAGGCCTATGAGGACTTTCACCACATCATTCGTCACATTACGGTCATAATTATACCTAATAATCCCTGGTCATAATCATACCAAGTCCATCTATGCACGTAAGCCAAAGATTACTTTCATCACAATATAAGCATGAGGATGATGACAATGACATAATAATTCAATAAAACAAGTTCAAGGATAAATTTTAAAAATTCATAATTTAATTTATCCAGGAATCAATAACGTCCAAATTGTCAACATGATACTGCTTTGTAGAGTAAAATTCAAGAATAATATTCATGTACCAAAAATAATTTGGACAGAAAAGAAATATATTTTTCGTGTGAATAGTACCCCGTAAATAGTACCCCGACATGAAAAGTATCCCAAATACCCGAGTGAATAATATTCGGGTGAATAGTAACCCATGAATAGTAACTCGTAAATAGTATTCTGACACAAAAAGTGCCCCGAATACCCGAGTGAATAATACTAGAGTGAATAGTAACTGGGTGAATAGTAACCCGTGAATAGTAACTCGTAAAAGAAAAAAACCAAATAAAATAATATTTTATGATGAGTACAAAAGAAATGATATCTCATACGAATATAATAGAATATACGAAACTGCAAATGAATTTTCACCAACCATGCGTAATCCACGTAGACAGAACATTTCCATAATTTAATAAAGAATGAATACGAAGGATCATTCACCATGCATGCGGTAGTCCACACAGACAGGTTATTCCAACAGAATAATAAAGAATGGAATAACAAAAGAATTCACCAGGCATGCGATAGACCGCACAGATAGGTTATTCCAATAGAATAATAAAGAATGGAACCAGGTCATGCGTAATCCGCATAGACAGGATATTCTAACAGAATAATAAAGAATGGAACCAGGTCATTCGTAATCCGCACAGACAGGATATTCCAACAGAATAATAAAGAATGGAATAACAACAGAATTCACCAGACATGCGATAGACCGCACAGACAGGTTATTCTAACAGAATAATAAAGAATGGAATAACGGAAGAATTTCACCATGTATGCGGTACTTCACATAGATAGGTTATTCCAACATAATTTATGAGTATTGAAAAAAAAATAACTCTCTTCATGAATACGAAAGAATAATACCCTTTACCTCAAAATAAGACTGGATACTGGAATAGTGAGGTAGCAGACTTCTCTTTTTCTTTCTCTCTATAATTTCTCTCTATAATAATTGCTCTATATCTTTAGTGAATTGGTGAGAAATGAAAGAAGAATGAGCATCTATTTATAGGAAAATATAGTTTCGATAATTACACGTTTTGAGTCTCAAAATATTATAGTATAATACCTTACTCTTTTCTTTCATTTTTAATTTAGTCCTGCAAGTATTATCAAACTTACACCACCTCCCCCTAATATTAAATCATGTGAATCAATAGTTCTAGACATGTGAAAATATGAATTACAGTATAGTACATCCATCTATACCTCCATTTTTAACTTAGTCATGCAAGTATTATTAATCTTGCACCAACTCCCCTAATAGTAAATGAATGTGAATTAATAGTACACACCTGTGAACAAATAGTTATAATCATGTGAATGAATAGCAATTAATTGCTCATTTATCCGGTTAATTACCCGATTGGTCAATATAACCTCCTGACATCAATTATTATTGAAATAAATGTCGATTTCCACTAACACTAATAATTCCAACACAATGGAACTATAAATTTCATCTTTAATCAACATGAACTTATTCATCATTAATATTATAATTCACAATATTTAACAAACAGGTCGTTCCCAGAAAATAGGGGGCTTTCCGATAAGGATTTCTCCTTATTGACGCGCAATTAGGTTACCAAACCTCTCTTTGATAGAACTTCTAGACATTGTCAATATTGCAAATAATAATATGAATAACTTTGTCGTCTCAATTATTGATTTAATAATATAAAATATTGATACTGTGACAATAATTAAATCAATAATATGAGAGATATGATGCAGTAATTACTGTAGTAATAATTGAGTATAAATGAGTGACTTCTTATGTAAACATCAATAATCAATACCGTGTGCTACTATGCAACCACGCGTATTACTGTACTTTTACTACTGGGTAGTTCAACAGTTTTAACGGTAACACTTTCACCGTTATTTTTATAAAATGATAATTCTGTGGTTTTCTAACTACGACAATACTTCCGTTGTGGGGTCCACTAATGATTGTGTCATCGTACGGATATTCTCCGACAAAAAGAATATTCCCCGACCAATCGAATATTTTATAACCACTTGCTTACTTTTCAAAATTTATAAATATTATCAACAACTATAACATTATCTCAAATCCACACCATAATATTCAAAAAAATATTTCAAGAAAATTAAATCTTTATTCACAAAATTCGGGGTCTTACAATAACCCTAACCTAGCACCTAACCATTTAGGTTAACATACTTAACGAATCCGAAATCGAATTACGAGTCAACATAACTTACTCGTTCATTTCTAACTTTTGAAAACATCACTTTTAGTTTCATTATATAACTTAATTAACAATCACCTAAAACTCTTTTACAATTTGTATTACAACACCTTACAATTTGTTATTGTAGCCACTTTATGGTTTAATATCCCTAACATGCATGCTAAACTAACCCAAGTCCGTAACGCATGACCTGCAATTAAGCAGACTTCACTGTCTGTGACTGACTACTCGCCGCGTGCCCATGCAATGCAGCGCTCCCATGCCCGTATGTAGCTCTCTCGCGTGATGCCTCAGTTCTATTTTTTGCAGAAGCTCGAAATCAGACTCTGCTTTGGCCAAAAATCCCAATTTTACATAAAATCTTCCAACTTTAACATCTAACACTTTGTCATATTATAGTTATACATGCTAAACACCATTCTATATACAAAAACATTACATAAACATCATTTTGAAGAATCAAAACTATATTTTCCCCCAAATTTCCACATTTTATACTTTTAACAAATTTGATCGCCACGAACTCGTTTCTTAATCAATTAACATGATTTAAACTACGCTGTTTTCATTTCTTACCATAGCAACACAATCCAACAACAAATTTCAAATTACAACATATAAAAAACATCAATTTTCGTACTTTCTAAAGCCAAATTATATGAACATAACACTGTTATTTATATTTCCTTCTTACAATTCAATTTTCACGTATTTGAATACTAACATAGACTTATAAATGATAACTAACAGATTTTGCAAGAGAATAGATACATATAAACAACATTTTCTACAACAATTCCAGCAAAACCCAAATTTCCAGTGAATAGAAAATTTCAACAACCGAATATTAAAATTAGGGGTAGATTACCTTGATTAAGTGCTAGCAAAAGATAGTGTTAGGGCTTATAGATTCTCCTTCTTCCTCTTAAAAATCTTAGAAACTCACAACCACAATGCTTTCTCTCTTACTTCCAAGTTCTAACTACGCTGATAACTAGACTTAGGGGAAAAATAAGACGCATATGTAATATAACTGGCCTCTCTCACGTACGTCAGGTTAAAAACAAAAAGACTCACATCAGTTAAAATAAACCAAAAACCATAAGGCTACGTTTGGTTACACACTAATTTCCATAATAGATTATTTAAATAATATTTATATTATATAGTTACTACTTGTCGCACATGCAACCCATTAAATAACTTATAATTTATAATTATAATAATTATATTCTTATTATAATTATGCTTATAATAAATAATTAAATAATTATATATCTTATTTAATTAATAAATTAGAGTCACTTCGTTTAATTTATTTATTTTCTTTAAATTAAACAATTCATTTAATTTAATTATTTTCTTAAAAGGTATGTTTATCCCTGATGGGGAAAACGGGTGTGAATAAGAGTTGTATGTAGTGAAGGGTTTAGAAAACCTAAAGTGGCTAAGGATCTGGTGATCCAAAACTAGTATGTTTGCTTGATGGTAACTACAGACATAGTACCGATTCATGGTGTCCGAGTTAATGAGCTGCAGAAATTCATCGACGCCCATCTCATGTAATCTGAGAGCTCCTCCTGTCAATACCTCCTTGACAACAAATGGACCTTCCCAGTTATGGGTGAATTTTCCTTTGGATTGATCTTGGTCGTCACGAATTTTCTTTAAGACCAAGTCATGCTCTTTGAATTGTCGTAGCCGAACTTTTCTGTTGTAGGATCTAGCAATCCTCTGTTGGTATAATTGACTATGGAAGATGGCAGCGGCTCGCCTTTCATCTATTAGAGAGAATTGGTGATACCTATCTTGTAATCATTGGTCTTCATCCAGCTAAGCGTCTATCAACACTCTAAGGGATTCCATTTCAACTTCTATGGGGAGCACTGCTTCCATCCCATAGGTTAATGAGTAGGGGGTTGCCCTAGTGGAAGTGCGCATTGACGTTCTATAGGCTAATAGAGTCAGAGGCAACAAGTCAGGCGATCATTTGTGATTGGCGGACATCTTTTACATGATCTTTTTGATATTCTTATTAGCCGCTACAATAGCACTATTCATCTTTGGGCGATAGATGACGGAGTTGAGATGTTTGATGTGGAATTTTCTGCATAACTCCTCCATCATTTGGTTGTTGAGGTTCTTAGCATTGTCTGACACAATTACCTCTGGTTGTCCATATCGACAAATAACATTATTTCTAATGAAACCAATGATAACTTCTTTGGTAGCCCCGGGGAAGGAGGCTACTTCTACCCACTTGGTGAAGTAGTCGATTATGGTAAAAATAAACTGATTTTTATTACTGGCTTTGGGCTCGATAGGCCTGATCACGTCCATTCCCCACATTGAGAAGGGTCATGGCGAACTCATATTATGGAGTTCCCTTGGAGGGGCGTGGATAACATTCTCATGAATTTGGCATTGATAACATCTCTTGACATGATCATCACATTCAGCTTTGAGAGAGAGCTAGTAATGCATTATTCTAAGGATCTTCTTGATAAGTAGAGGGCCGATCATGTGTGGGCCATATACTTCACAATGGATTTCATCCATGAACCTCTGAGCTTGGTCCTTGTCTAAACATCTGAGGAGACCTAGTCCTACATCTCATTTGTAGAGTGCATCTCTGCTCAGGTAAAATTTTATAGCCATTCGATGGATCTGCTTTCTTTTAGCAGGACTTACCTCAGCGAGTATAGATCCATCTCACAGATACTCCTTGATATACTGATACCAAGGGTGTTGGATGGGAGGTAGCTCATCCGATACTTCTCCAATATAGTTCCCATTGGCTGGAGCCTTTTGCAGAGAAAATCTGAGGTTTGGCATGTCTTCCATGTCAGGTATGTTGATCAAGGAGGCCAGAGTTGCTAGCGCATCCGTAAAGTCATTCCTATTCCGAGGAATGTGGAGGAAGGTTATTTCTTCAAACTCTGAAGCTATCTGTATAGCCTGCCGATGGTAAGGCAACAAATATAGCTCTTTGGTGCGATAGATTTTAGTGGTTTATCTAATTACCAATTCAGAATCTCCAAAGATAGTTAATCGTCTGATGCCCATTGATTGGGAAAGTTTTAGCCCCATGATACATCCTTTATACTCAGTTGTGTTATTGGTGCTGATATACTGCAATTTAACGGTAATGAGATACTGCTCCCCCATAATGGATACTAGAACTGTGCCAGCCCCAAAACCTTCCATGTTAACAGCTCCATCAAAATAAATTTTCCATGATTGGTGTGTATCGTACTAATGGTGTTGCTGAACTGTCATTACCCCTTCACCGGGGAAGTATGTTTCTAAGGGTTTGAAATCCCCCAAAGGTGCGAAGGCAAGTTGATCCACAATTCCTTGACCTTTGTTAGACTTTTGAGTCACGTAGATGATGTCAAATTATTGCAGGATCAACTGCCATTTGGACAGTCGACAATTCAATATTGGTTTCCTAAACAAGTACCTGAGAGGATCCACGTGGGATATGAGATGGGTTGTGTGACCATAGAGGTAATGTTGTAACCTCATGGAAGCCCATGCTAAAGCACAACAAGTTTTCTCAATCAGAGTGTAATTGTGTTCACTGCTGCTGAATCTTTTACTGAGGTAATAGATAGCTTGCTCTTGGCCTCTATCATCTTTCTATCCCAGCATGCATCCCATAGCGTTGTCATTGATTAACAGGTACATGAACAGGGGAACAAGATCCCTGGGAGGTACCAAAATAGGAGCTTTGACTAGCTGCTCTTTGATTGTAATGAAGGCTTTCTAACACTCATTATTCCATTTCATGGAGGAGTTCTTCCTTAGTAACTTGAAGATATGCTCACAAATTGCTGTGAGTTGGGAGATGAATCGGCTGATGAAGTTGATTCTTCCAAAAAATTCCCGTATTTCCTTCTCTGTCTGAGGAATGGGCATTTTCGTGATGGCTTAGATTTTGGTGGGATCCAGCTCAATCCCTTTGTGACTGACTAGGAATCCTAGCAACTTGCTTGATTTCACACCAAAGGCGCACTTAGCTGGATTCAACTTCAAGTTATACTTACGCAACCTGTTAAAGAGCTTTCTGAGATGGTCTAGGTGTTCTTCCTCCCTTCGGGACTTGACAATGATGTTATCCACATAGATCTCTATCTCTTTGTGCATTAAATGGTGGAAAAGAGTCATCATGGCCCGCTGGTAGGTAGCTCCAGCATTGATGAGGCTAAATAACAACCGTCTATAGCAAAAGGTTCCCCAAGGGTTAATGAATGCAGTTTTCTCACGATCCTCTTCAGCAACCATGATTTGATGGTACCCCGCAAAGAAATCAACAAAGGAGTACATGTCATACTACGTTGTATTGTCAATGAGTAGGTGGATGAATGGCACGGGAAAGCTATCTTTGAGACATGCTTTATTCAGATCCCATTAATCCATGCACACTTGCACCTTCCCTCTGGGTTTAGGCAGGGGGACTATGTTGGATAGCCACTCAAGGTATGTTGACACCAAGATGATGTCAACTTGAAATTATTTCACAATTTCTTCCTAAACTTTTAAACTCCACTCAGGTTTTAATTGCCTGAGCTTCTGCCTGACTGGCTTGAATCCCTCTTTGATGGGGATGTGATGATGAAAGTAGTATGCACACAAGCCAATTATGTTTGATGATAAAGCATATACTTTGTAAACAATCTTATTCATTTATTAATAAAAAGTATTAATTTATTAAAGGCTTTTAATTATCTACATGATGCTGTTTTATAATATGTGATAAACCCATAGTTTTAAGCAATGCTTTTAGAATAATGATGATGATGATTCTAATGAGATCTAAATTCTTAGAAAGCTTAAAACTAAAATAGTTCCCAATCGTTGGATTACTAAATTGGGGATTAGTGAATCCGGATAGATTGGTACATACGTTGTTTGCTCATTGGATGAGGATGATTGATCTCATGATCATTTGTGTGGAGACACTAAAGCAAGTATGTAGGTGCTTATTAGAGAATAAATTCACTGAACGTGACTCACTAAGGAATACCTAATGGAGTTTTACTTACATGTCAATAGGAATTCCAGTAGTGATAGTAGTACAAGTGATCCTTGGACTTGAGATCATCATAGTATCTTGTGTATGATGAGTTATACTTTGACTTATTCCTTAAGACCCTTAGGGTATATCAAAGGGTATGCTTGGGTATAATAAGTTGTATATGGAGATAATGTATGATCAATAAAGAATCTACCACTTCTGGTAAAAGAAGAGAAATGTCCTATGTGATTCGATAAATGACAACTCAGTAGTCCTTGGCCAAGGCAGAATGAAATTAGAAAGGAGTTTCTAATTTGCATTATTTGGAGTTGTGCATTTAAGAGTCGAAATACATATAATTAAATAAAATAAGACTTGACAGAAATTCCATGTCTTATATTTAATTGGGACATTGTATGGTGGAAGGATTGAATTGTACGGTAACTATTTACTCAAAGGTTCTTTTATGATTAATGTTGAAATATATATTATCTGGAAAGTCGTTGATCGCTAGGGAGGCTTATCCCTATTGTAGAATAAATATTATTTATTTAAATAAATTATTAGTTTAATTTATTTATTTAAATAAGATTAGAATTGTTCTAATTGATTTATTCACAACCGGTTTAATATGGAGAACCTAAAGGGTCACACTATAAAAGGAAGAATAATTATTTAAGAAGTTAATGGCATAATCGTAATAATAAGTTAAGTATATTTAATTTAATCTATGGTGATAGAATAAATTAAATAGCTTAATATTTATTATTTAATATTTTAGAAATATTAAATATAAATTAATAAGAGGAGTCTTATTATTATTATTACTATTATTATTATAATTATTTAATTCTTAAAGGAGTTTGGGAATTAATTAATAAAAGTACTCTCAAATATCCTAATAGGATTAGGAGTCAAATTAATTAAAAGAGTTTAATTAATTATCCCTAATAAGATTAGGGAGCTTATTTAATTAAAGGAATTTAATTAATTAAAATAAAACACAATTCCTTAATTGTTAAGGAGGGTTGCTTACATCTATAAATAAGAGGAGTCTTATTATGGGTGAAAAAGAGTTGTTGTTGGCTTTTTAACAACAGACGTAATTCCAATAGTTGGGAGAGTACGCTCCTTTTCTATGAGAGATAAAACTAGGGTTTTGTCAAATACCCATCTTCTTGAATTCTTCTCCTTCCTTGGTGGATCGCCTCTAGAGGCCAAACACTTGGGTGGCTAACGTTGATCAAAGGAAGGAACCAAACCCGGTGGATTCAAGTTGAACGCGAAAAGGATTGGAGGTGAACTTGTACCTGAGGAAGCTCAGATATTCAAGGGTATGGTTCTTGTTCTTTCTTTTTCGTTTAATTAATAATTGTGCATAAAGGGTGATCCAGGTATATGGTTTGTAAAATTTTTAAACTCTAATTTTTACACATTTTCTCTTTATTTATGCAATTTGATTGCGTTCTTGAATATTACAAACCTAACAGTGGCATCAGAGCCAAACCTTTATGCAAATTATTAATTATTTTAATTTGATATATATATATTGATATGTGTTTAGAATAATTTAATTGGGTATAATTTTATTGTATAAAATTTATTTTAAAAAAAATCGTGAATCCCGTATTTTTTTTTCAGTTCGCGAATCATGTTTTTTTTTTGAAAACCTATAATCCTGTTAAAGGTTACGATGATTCCGTGACTGCAAAAAAAAAAGGGGGGGGGGGGGGGGGGGGCGAAACTTGCTTCTTCCGTGATTGCGTGGCTGATGGAGTCAGGATACTTAAAAGGTTCCCACGTGACTCTTGTTTTTACATGAATCATGATTTGTTTCAATTGAAAAAGGCTACAGGCACCATTTTTTTTGATTCCGCTGGTTATTGGTGCACGGATGGATTCATTTGGATTATATTATTATACTAGCTGGGTCCCGTGCCTCCGGCACTGTATGGACAATATGATTTATCTCAAATTTTGAACGACCAAAATAATTTATTGAGTGAGCGAGAAATTTAAAGTCATTTGTATTTTATTAAATTATTATTAGATTATTAGATAGATAGATGTATGAACGGTGGAATTTATCCCAAACTTTGGACGGCCCAGATGATTTATTAAGTGAGCGGGAAATTCAAAATCATTTGTATTTTATTAGATAGAATTATTAGATAGATAGATGTATTTTATTAGATAAATGTATGAACGGTAAGATTTATCCCAAACTTTGGACGGCCCAGATAATTTATTAAGTGAGCGGGAAATTCAAAATCATTTGTATTTTATTAGATAGATATTAATCTATATATATGGTAGTTACCGATTTATATATATTATAATATATATAGTAGTTTCGGTAACTAATATTATATATATATATATATATATATATATATATAATATTTTAATAATTTTATAATTAAAATAAAAGTTTATTTTAATTTTAAAATAAAAGGTTTATTTTAATCTTAAAATAAAAAAAATGTTTATTTTAATTTTAAAATTAAATTTCATGCTAACTAATTAGAGTTGGAATTAGATTCCATGATAACTAATTAGAGTTGAAATTGGATTCTATATTTCCTTAAATAAAAGTATTTATTTAAATATGGAATAAAATTTCATATTATTCAAAATAAAAGAGTTTATTTGTGAATAGGAAAGAGAATCCGTATTTCTTTAAATAAAGGAGTTTATTTAGATATGAAATAAGATTTCATATTATTCAAAATAAAAGAGTTTATTTGTGAATAGGAAAGAGAATCCTAATTTCCTTAAATAAAAGAGTTTATTTAGATATGAAATAAGACTTCATATTATTCAAAATAAAGGAGTTTATTTGTGAATAGGAAAGAAAATCTGTATTTCCTTAAATAAAGGAGTTTTTTTACATGGAATTGGATTCCATAATTAATTGAAATAAAGGAGTTTATTTTGATTAAAGATTTTGATAAAATAAAATAGTTTATTTTATTCAAAATTGGATAAATTAAAATAAAATAGTTTTATTTTGATTTAAGTTTGGATTAAAATAAAAGAGTTTATTTTGATTCAAAATTAGATTTTATACTAACTAAATTTGCCCATTAAATGATATCAATATATATATTGAATGTTTATTATTCATGAGATGAATGCTATTTATTGATGCATATGGTGATGTGTATGATAATAAATGGGATTGATTATGGACTATTGACCAATGTGATTGGATTTTATTTTAGTTGGATGCATGAATGTATGTGTTTTATTAAATGGGGTTTGCGTACCTCGTCTTCTCTAATTTTTTCTTAATGTAAATTCTAACTCCCTCCTATGTACTTCCCCTTGACTGCTGATCAAGGTTTCTATTTATTTTAAATAGTTTTGTAATATGAATAGTTAGAATTAATTTTGAAGAATTGGAGATCAAGGAACAAGGAGCGCTTGAAGACCCGTTTGTAATGGAGCCCGGGTTTAAATGTAATAGTTATATTTAAATATTAATTCTTGCACCCCTAGGGTTTGACCTTTTAGTTCACTTGGTGGCTCTAGTGAACCAAACTAGAATAAAAGTCCATAATCAATCCAGGTAGAATATAGTATTCTATATGTGCATGCTTATACTATATATATTATATATTATGCAAACATGCTTCGCATGTTAATTAATATGACGCGTATTTTATATATATATTTATGTGCACGCGCGCTAAACAAGATGAGACAAATTAATAACAAACCCCTCAAATTTTTTATATTAAGTTGTAACGTTCAAAGATATTTAGAATATCGAACGTCGCCTTCTAGCATGATAGAAATAATAGAGTATTAAATATTTAATATGAGTTTGTTGTGCACACACAAGGCGAGTATTAAATATTTAAGATGTTGTTTTTATTACATATGATGTTTATAAGGAATTGAACATTACTGCTTTGTTGTGCACACACAAGGGCTGTGGTTTTCTCTTTACTTATATGGAAATGCTGGGTCTGACTTAACTTAAATCGTTTTTGTTCGGATGTGCACACACTTGACCATTATGATTTAAGAGGCAAAATACAAGGAGTTACATAGTTGATGTAATTGACAAAAGTTGTCTACCTATTTATTTATATATAGTTTGTTGTGCACACACAAGGCTATATACATTTAAAATGGGATCCTTATTCTCACTAGCAAATCTTTAATTAGATTTTGCCGAACTATATAAGTGAGGGTAATATAGTTTGAAGAAAATAGTGGGAGATACCAATTTAAAACAAGACCTAATTTATTTTGGTAATTAATAAAAGAATGTATGTTAAAATGTTGTTAACTACAAATTCATTTACAGAATTTTACAATGTCTAAATTACTATCATTGCGTAGCATATTAGATGTTATTTAACCGGACCGTATTAAACGGATTGGTTAAGGAATTGAGAATAGTTCTCACAGCTGAAAAGCTATCTTATGTCCTTAATACGCCTATCCCTGTAAAGGTTGCAGACAATGCCTCCGAGGAAGAGATTGCTACTTTTAGAAAGTGGCAAGATGATGCACAGTTGGCTCAATGCATCATGCTCGCATCCATGAGTAACGAGATTTAGCGTCAGCATGAAACTATGGATGCTCTCTTACTATATTCCTGCACATCAAGTTGTTGATGGTAAGGAAAGTAGGACTGATAGATATAAGATATCTAAGGAGCTCTTCCGATCTAGAATGGCCAATGGCACTATAGTACAGATAAAAGTCCTTAACATTATCAATTTGATTGATCAATTAGGACAACGGGTTTTGTCATGGATGGAGAGTTGAGCCAAGATTTGATCTTGCAGTCACTCCCGGGCTCATTTCACAATTGTTGTGAATTTTTCATATGAACAAGCTAGATATCAGCCTTGCTGATTTGCTTAACATGTTGTAAAATGTTGAGAGTCACTTTCCAACCAAGAAATACCATGTCTTACTGGTAGGGGCCAAATGATCTTCTGAAAAGAAGAACGATTCTAAGAAGGTAAATATAAAGGCAAAAACAAAGGATAATAAGAACAAAAATGATATGGATAGCAAAGGTGTTTGCTTCCACTGTAATAAGCCTAGACACTGGAAAGAAAACTGCGAGAAGCATCTTGCAGTAACCAAAAGAAGCTTAGTGAAGTTTCGGGTACAAATATAATTTTGCTCATGATTTAAAATAAATTTTTCTTCAAGTCAAGGTTCTACTTGGATATTGGATACCGACTTTGGTTATCATAAATATAGATTTATAAAGGGACCAAGTAGAAGTAGAAAGCTAAACAAATATAAGTAAACCTATGTATGGAAAATGAAGCAAAGGTTGCTGCATTAGCCATAGGAACTTATAGTTTAGCAATGCCTACGGGCAAGTCTATTAAGTCAATAAGTTGTTATTGTATTCCAGTTCTCGTTAGAAACATTATTTCCATTTTATTGTTGGACAATGAAATCTTTGGTATTATATTTAAGAACAATTGTTGTTCTATTTATAATAATAATATTTTGTATAGAACTGAAATATTACTTAATGGATTTTGTATACTTGACTTACGTGAAAAATATATTTTTTGCAAATTGAACAAACTAATATAAGAAAAGGAGATGATCATTCAAAGAGTTGAATGTATGTATTTGTTGAAATACAAGTGTAAATTATTTGAAAGGTTCAAAGAATTCGGAAGTGAAACAAATTGTCAAAGTATTAAGATTCTTTGATTAGATCAAGGAATAAATACTTGTGCAATAAGTTTCTAGATCATCTCAAATGGTTTTCTCATAATGGACACATCCTGATACGCAATAATTGATTGATGTATCTGAATGGAAAAATCGTACCTTGTTGGACATGGTGCGGTCCATAATGATTTTACCATTATTCCAGTATCCTTCTAGGGTAATGTCCTAGAAATGGCTGCATATCTACGAAAAGGTAACCTCAAAATCCGGCCCCAAGACTCCATAAAAGTTATGGACATGGAGGATTCCTAATCTTAAGTATGTTAAGATAAGGGGTTGTCCAACTTATGTGAAACGATTTCAGAGGATAAGCTTGGGACAAAATTTGACAAGTACAGATTTGTGGGACATCCTAAAGTAAGTTAGGGCATATGTTCTATAATCCTACTTAGCAAAAGGTGTTTGTTGCGAAGCATGCTGCCTTCTAAGATAAAGGTGTTTATCATTGAAAGGGCTAGTGGGAGGATAATACATCTTGAAAAGTTCAAGAACCACAAAACACTACAAGTCAAATAAGAGGAACCTATAGATAGACCTATTGTACCACAACCGAATCATAAATCTGGAATAGTACCGAAGATACCTAGGAGGTATGGATTCATCATGGATGATGATGATGAGGTACGTATTATAGAAGATGATGATCCAGTTACATACTATGAGGTAAGAGTTGTAGACACTCAAAGAAATGGATTGAAGCAATCTTCTCAAAAATGGAACATTCATTTTGATATGATAATCAAAAGAGTTTGATTTTATCAAAAACAAAAATGAACCTAGTGTGTACAAAAGGGTCAGTGGGAGCGTCGTGACATTTCTGGTATTATATGTTGATATAATACGGATAAGAAATGACATGTCAATGCTAAAATCAATAAAGATAAAGTTGTCTAAATATTCCTCCATGAATGATTTGGGAAGAGTATCTTAATTGGGGATGAAAATCTATATAGATAGATTTAAAAGGATGCTCGGCTTAACCCAAGGAACGTATATTCATTTGATGATAAAGTCGTTTAGCATGGCAAACTCCATGGGATGTCTCATGTTGATGAGCCATGGAGTGTATCTCTCTTAATAGTCCCCATAGACTCCTAAAAGAGAGATCGCATGAGTGACAATCATGTATGCAATGAAATATACGCGACCTGATGTTGATCAGTCATATTCTGGAGAAGTTCACTGTGAGACAGTGAAAAACATCTTAAAGTACTTAACCAACACTAAGGATGTGATATAATTCATGGGTGGTCTGAATTAAAACTAGAGGGCTTAACAGACTCAAGTTTTTCAGACAGACCAAGACTACAAAAAATCCAGTTTAAGGTAAAGGGTTGCCTTGAACGGTGGTGCAGTGAATTGGAAAGGTTCCAAACAGCAAAGAGTTGCTTGTTTAGTAATAAAGACAAATTATATAGTTATAAATGAAGCTACAAGTTGATTGTTTGGATGAAAAGTTCATTACAGAACTAGGAATAGTTCCTAAGTCTCATCTTAGATCTAAACATGTGTTGTGGCACTTTCATTTGATTATAAGAATCATTGAAAGATGGGAAATCACTATAGAGATAGTGAACTCTCAAGAACAATATTATATATCCATTAACTAAAGCTTATCCAACAGCAGGATAATCGTCACTTATCCAACTGGCTTTAGTGCAAGTGGGAGATTGAAAGTAGTATGCACACAAGCCAATCATGTTTGATGATAAAGCATATACTTTGTAAACAATCTTATTCATTTATTAATAAAAAGTATTAATTTATTAAAGGCTTTTAATTATCTACATGATGCTGTTTTATAATATGTGATAAACCCATAGTTTTAAGCAATGCTTTTAGAATAATGATGATGATCATTCTAATGAGATCTAAATTCTTAGAAAGCTTAAAACTAAAATAGTTCCCAATCGTTGGATTACTAAATTGGGGATTAGTGAATCCAGATAGATTGGTGCATACGTTGTTTGCTCATTGGATGAGGATGATTGATCTCATGATCATTTGTGTGGAGATATTAAAGCAAGTATGTAGGTGCTTATTAGAGAATAAGTTCACTGAACGTGACTCACTAAGGAATACCTAATGGAGTTTTACTTGCATGTCAATAGGAATTACTGTAGTGATAGTAGTACAAGTGATCCTTGGACTTGAGATCATCATAGTATCTTGTGTATGATGACTTATACTTTGACTTATTCCTTAAGACCCTTAGGGTATATCAAACGGGTATGCTTGGGTATAATAAGTTGTACAAGGAGATAATGTATGATCAATAAAGAATCTACCACTTCTAGTAAAAGAAGAGAAATGTCCTATGTGATTCGATAAATGACAACTCAGTAGTCCTTGGCCAAGGCAGAATGAAATTAGAAAGGAGTTTCTAATTTGCATTATTTGGAGTTGTGCATTTAAGAGTCGAAATACATATAATTAAATAAAATAAGACTTGACAGAAATTCCACGTCTTATATTTAATTGGGACACTGTATGGTGGAAGGATTGAATTGTACGGTAACTATTTACTCAAAGGTTCTTTTATGATTAATGTTGAAATCTATATTATCTGAAAATTCGTTGATCGCTAGGGAGGCTTATCCCTATTGTAGAATAAATATTATTTATTTAAATAAATTATTAGTTTAATTTATTTATTTAAATAAGATTAGAATTGTTCTAATTGATTTATTCACAACCGGTTTAATATGGAGAACCTAAAGGGTCACACCATAAAAGGAAGAATAATTATTTAAGAAGTTAATGGCATAATCGTAATAATAAGTTAAGTATATTTAATTTAATCTATGGTGATAGAATAAATTAAATAGCTTAATATTTATTATTTAATATTTTAGAAATATTAAATATAAATTAATAAGAGGAGTCTTATTATTATTATTATTATTTAATTCCTAAAGAAGTTTGGGAATTAATTAATAAAAGTACTCTCAAATATCCTAATAGGATTAGGAGGCAAATTAATTAAAAGAGTTTAATTAATTATCCCTAATAAGATTAGGGAGCTTAATTAATTAAAGGAATTTAATTAATTAAAATAAAACACAATTCCTTAATTGTTAAGGAGGGTTGCCTACATCTATAAATAAGAGGAGTCTTATTATAGGTGAAAAAGAGTTGTTGTTGGCTTTTTAACAACAGACATAATTCCAATAGTTCGGAGAGTACGCTCCTTTTCTATGAGAGATAGAAAACTAGGGTTTTACCAAATACCCATCTTCTTGAATTCTTCTCCTTCCTTGGTGGATCACCTCTAGAGGCCAAACACTTGGGTGGCTAACGTTGATCAAAGGAAGGAACCAAACCCGGTGGATTCAAGTTGAACGCGAAAAGGATTGGAGGTGAACTCGTACCTGAGGAAACTCGGATATTCAAGGGTATGGTTCTTGTTCTTACTTTTTCGTTTAATTAATAATTGTGCATAAAGGGTGATCCGGGTATATGGTTTGTAAAATTTTTAAACTCTGATTTTTACATGTTTCTGCTTTATTTATGCAATATGATTGCGTTCTTGAATATTACAAACCTAACAGATGAATACAATGTTAGTGGACAAACCGACCATGTCTTCATGAGACCATGCAAACACATCCTGAAATTGGGTCAATAGAGTAACCATGTCATTCCTTTGGTTTGGAGTAAGGTCTATACCGATCTGGATTTATTTGGGGTTTTCTGAGGTTCCAAGGTTAAAAGAGGTGGTTTGATCAAGATTTGGCTTGGGTTTATCTTTAACACATTTTTTGATCTCCTGAGGTATCTCATAGTCCTCTTATATTTCCATCAAGTTTGAGTCCAACTTTACATCAAAGTTACAGTCCTTATGGAGAATAGGCACCTCATCAGCAAGTTTAGGCACATCTAACTTTAGAGACATGAAACAAAATGCTTTCACTTAATATATGAAACGGTTTAATCATACAAAGTATTAACATGTAATGACAAAAGTAAATGCTAATACTGTATAAAAAAAGTAAGCAGTTAATGCTATCTACAGAGCAGAGGGAGTTTCTGCCCTTTTTACCCTTGTCGACAAATGCAAGGAGTGTTGCTCCAATTATTAAGGGTGAAATCCTGGTGGACAGCTGTAATGAAGGGGCTGTTATCATCCTCCTTCTCCCGAATGATGACCATAATATCAGGACAATCATAGTCTGGATGTCTCTGTTCATACCCTCAATATGGACTATGACGCGCGTGTTTGATAACCGCCTGGCAATATCTTGTTTACGTCTCCATTCCTTCTCTTTCACTTTGGGATCGGGAATCAGGACCTCCTTTCCTTTGACCGATATCAGCTTAAGAAACAACATATCCATTACATGAACAGGCACCTTTACTGGAGACCGTACAGGCTCATCATGTGTAGGCAATCACCGTGTGGCTGGAGTTGAAGGAACCTAGTTGTGTTTGTGACGGTTCCTGTGACTGGACCTAGAATAGCCTAGTTGGGTTGTCCCTGTTTAACTAGGAACTTGAATTGGGTGCTTAATGCCCTGATGATCTTTGCCCAACCCTTGTCCAGGTTGATAGCCCAAGGATATCATCTCTTGAGTTGCCGTCATTACCTCAACAGAAATTCTGGGTATCAGAGGTGGCGCCCCCATGGGTTGATAATGAGTGTTGCTCACCTCAAGGGCCTGGAAGCTGACAAGCTCAACTTCTGTATTAAAGCTAATGAGTGATATGTCACCTTGTTCAGGACATTCCGGTTCAGCATTAACAGTGACCAGACTACTGTTAATAATGTATTTAAGCGGTTAATGCAGGGTGGAAGGGACAACTCCAGCTATATGAATCCACGGTCTTACCAAAAGTAGGTTGTATCCTGTAGCTATTTTGAGCATGTGAAAGGATACAAAAAATATATGTGGACCAATCTTCACAGGCAGTTCAATCTCTCTGAAAGCATTTTGTCGGGATCCATTGAAAGCTTTAATAATTGTATGGCTGATTCGGATCCTTTTGAGATTAATATTCATCTTCTCCATGGTGGCATAAGGGCAGATGTTTAAGGATGATCCCCTATCTATCAAAACTCCTCCCATCATGTATCCGGAGGACATAACTTGTGACGCCCCCAAAATAGGTATACAACACCCATTCTGAGTCGCCAAATATGTGGTACAGAAAGCAAACTACAACTTTAATAATACAATTATCGTGCAAAATACGACAACACATACTGTGAGTTTAAATACAAATATTGTCTTCTAGATAATATTCACACTCAAATAAGTCCTTATTACAATTATTCATACACTATTTTACAGAAATAGTGAGGACTACTACAACAACTTTCTAGAACCATCACTCCATACCCTGACTAGATCCTGTTATGTTTCACCTCCTGAGAAGAAAAATGGAACAAAAGGAAAATGGTGAGCTCAACTAGCCCAGTAAAGAATATTTTGACTAAAATAATATACAACAAATTATCATTAGTCCTCAACAGGGAAAAATCTGATAGAATATAGTAGACAACAAATTTTAGATCAATATTCTGCAGCGAAAACAACAATCCATTAGAAGAGTCAAGTAGAGATTGAGTTCTACTATCTTCTAAGATTTAAAAGTTCATCATCAATATTTTATCCCTGTAACATCAATCAATATACATCTTTAATCAAATATTCATCTTTGCACTACACACCAAAGATATTCATTTGTATCACCAGTTGGTCATGTTCATCTCAACACATGTTCATCTTTGGACTACGGGACAAAGATATTCATCAATTAATCATTCATCTTTGCACTATAGGCCAAAGATATTCACTAACATCATCATTTAAAATTGAGGATGATGAAAAATATTTTAAAGAAAACAAATCCAGTGAGACAGAAGGATAAATATTAGGGATTTGTATAACATTTTATCCAAGATCAATAATACTTCATAATAACCAATTGTGAAGCAGAATTCAAAAATAAAGATCAAAACATGGATACAATCAAAGATATTAACCATAATGAACATCTTCAACCAAAAAGGAAAAATTTCATTTTGTGGTGAATAGTGTCGTATATCGTGAATAATGTCCGTATACGTTGAATAATGTTGTATACGTGAATAATTAAATCCGATACAAAAAGGTAGAAATTCTACAATAAAATTCTATACCAAGATTTCGGTATTAATGAATATTAGAAGAGAATAATCATCATTACTGTAGAAACAATAACATCCCGTTACCTCAAATAACCGTACTTTCGGACATGAATTTCGGATAGATGCTGGAAAAAACTTGCCGAACATCCATACAAAATTCAAATAACCGCATTACATGTTGAAAAACTGAATTTTCGGATATTTGCTTCTAAAAAACTTTTAAAAGCCAGATAGTCAACGAACAATAGTTATTTATTTTTTTTTTCAACCTTCACGTCTACCACCTAAAATGGCAGCCAACTTGGAACCAAAAATCAGCAGCCCACATGTGTTAAAACAAAAGTGGGTCCCACCCATAATTTAATAAAAATTATTTTATTTTTCGAAACTTCAGTAATTCATAAAAAATAGCCTGTTTATCAGAAAAATATGAATTTTATGTCCATTCCAAACGAAATTGAATTCTCTACAACTTCTTAGCTTTAAGTTTTTCCAAATTCCAAACCGAAAATATCCGAAATCCACAAACGGATGATTTTTAACACCTCTTAAAATTCATAATAAATCATAAGTTCATTTTTAACGGTTCAAAATTTGTGGATATATACTCAACTTATAAATTTATAACATATCCAAAAATCACAACGATCCAATGGTCGGATTAAAATTATAACTCACGCAATAGAGCTTTAAGAACATCGATTTGATCTTTTAATACCTCCAATCCGATAAAATACTGACAAAACACCTCAACATTAATTCCTTCATTTATAACCACATAAATAAATCCATTATTTATATCCGCATCAAATAAATATTTCCTTATTATATAAATCAATAAATAATTATTCATAAATAATATTACAGAATCACAATAATGACAACCAAGCAGTTCTCAGGAACGTTCTGATAAGGATTTCTCTTTACTGGCGCGCAATTAGGTGACCAAACCTCTCCTTGACAGAACTTTCTAGACATTTCCAATAACGCTATCTAATAATATAATTCAAATAATATGAATTATTGATCTGATAATGGGAAATATTTTGCAATGACAATTATTGAAATAATAATAATATAAACTATCAACGCAGCAATTATTGAATCAATAAAATTAAATATTGAACAGTAACTACTGTAACAATCATTGAGTAGTGCCTTCTTACATAAGAATCAATAATTCCAAAAATACTGTGCAATACCGTGTGCTACTGTGCAACAACGCGTATTACTGTATTTTAACCACCAGATATTCCAACAGTGTTAACTGTAACAATTACGTCGTTATTTATAAAAACTCATACTTTGTCATTTTCCTTTATCCAACTGTTTTCCATTATGGGGCCCACAAATAGCTGAATCGTCATACGAATATTCCCCGACAATAAGAATATTGCACGGCCAAACGAATATTCCCCGACAGAAATGAATATTTTATAACCACTTGCTTATTTTGTAAAATTTGCACATTTCACCCATAACCAAAGCATTATATCAAATTAACACCTTTTTAATTTAGAATACTAAATAGAGGAAAATTCAATTTTATTTATAATAAGTTGGGGTTTTACAACCTCCCCTCCTTATAAAATTTTGTCCTCGAAATTGACGTACATACCTGGTGTATCAAAAAGGTGAGGGTACCTCGCTTTCATTTTCGATTCCAACTCCCAGATCATTTCTTCAATAGCATGGTTCCTCCACAAAACCTTAACTTGTGGTATAACTTCGGTGCGTAGGACATGCTCTTTTCTATCCAAGATCTTAACAAGTACCTCCTCGTACGTTAAATCTTTGGCTATATCGTCTAGTTCTAACTTAATAATGTGGTTTGGGTCTTTCACATGTTTACAAATCATAGATATGTGAAAACATTATGAGCACGAGACATGCTTGGAGGTAATGCAAGTCTATAGGCCACATTTCCTATTCGGTCAAGAATTTGAAATGGACCAACAAATCATGGATTGAGTTTTCCTCTCTTCCCAAATCTTGTAACTCCCTTCCATGGAGCAATACGTAATAGTGCATGATCTCCAATATTAAATTCCACGTCCTTTCGATGAAGATCCGCATAACTCTTTTGTCGATCCTATGTTGTTTGTATACGTTGTCGAATCATTTAGATCTTTTCTGTAGTCATGCGTACCAATTCTGGTCCCAACAAAGGGTCTTCACCCACCTCGTCCCAGCATACTGGAGAACGACACTTTCGTCCATACAACGTCTCAAATGGAGCAATGCCTACTACTTGATTGATAACTGTTGTTGTAGGAGAATTCCACCTAATGGCAAGTACTTATCCCAACTTCCTTTGAAATCAAAGACACAACGTCTTAATAGATCTTTAAGGGTTTGAATAGTCCTCTCTAATTGTCCGTCCGTTTGAGGATGGTATGCCGAACTGAATCGTAAATCCGTGCCCATAGCTTTCAGTAAGCTAACCCAAAATCGTGAAGTGAATCTTAGGTCACGATCCAAAACTATGGATACTGACATGTCATGCAACCTCATAATCTCATTCACGTACATACAAGGAAGACGTTCAAGGGAATAAGTCTCTCGTATCAGCAAGAAATGAGTAGACTTAGTCAATCTATCAACAATAACCCAAATCGTATCTATACCTTGAGAAACATTGGGAAGACCCGTAATGAAATCCATGGTAATGTGTTACCACTTCCATTTCAGAATCTCAAGTGGTTGCAATGGACCTTTTGGCACTTGATGCTCCACCTTTACACGTTGACAAGTTAAACACCTCGAGATAAACTCCTCGACCTCTCTCTTTATATTGTTCCACCAAAATGTATGTCGTAGATCATGATACATTTTGGTACTCCCAGGATGGATTGCAAATGGTGCGTTGTATGCCTTCATCATGATTCTATGCTTCAAGTCAGAGTCGTTAGAAATGGAAAGTCTAGAGTTGACTCTAAGTATTCCTTCTTCATCGATTCTTGCTTCCGGTATAGCACCTTCTTGCACTTTCTTCTTCATACGCATCAGCCTCAGGTCCGTAGCTTGAGCAGCTTTAACTTTATCGATTAAATTTGGTTCTACTTGTATATTCGTCATCATCACGTAGGTCCCTGGAGTCTTTAACTCAATCTCCATCCTTTGTAAATCGTACAAAATGGGTCTTTGTTTTAACAACATCACACTCATACCCGCATATGATCTTCTACTCAATGTGTCAGCTACTACGTTCGCTTTTCAAGGATGATATTGAATCTTATGGTTGTAATCTTCAACAGCTCGAGCCAACGTCTTTGGCACATTATACGTTCGTTTTGAAGAAATATTTAAGGGGTTTAGAAATGGGTTTTGTACTGGGGTCAATACAAAATTCAATATCACACTCTGGGGGTAGGCCATGAAGTTTATTCAGGAAATACATCAGGAAATTCTTTAACAACGGAAATATTATTCAAAATCTGACTTGTCTTTGTTCAAATCCATAACACGGGCTAAGAAAGCTTGACATCCGTTTTTCAATAAACGAATGACTTTATGGCTTAATATGAAAGTGTTTGGCTTTAGTGGTTTGGTTGCTTGAATTCGCATAATAGGTTGGTTAGGAATATAAAAACTAACAACCTTATGAAAACAATTAATTTTAGCATGACGAGTGGTTAACCAATCAATTCCTAAAATCACATCAAAAGCAAGTATCTTTAAAGAGATAAGATCAACAGGTAATGTGATAGTGCCAACTTGGATCAAGCATAATTTATAAACTGTAGATGTAACGAAGGTTTCACCCAACAGAGTTTCAACAGATAAGTTAAAGTCCAATTTCTCCAGAGTCAAGTTTAAACGTTGAGCACAAGCAGGAGAGATAAAAGAATGGGTAGAACCGGTATCTAGTAAGGTATAAACTTTGCAAGAATTCAAGATTAGCTTACCCATGATCACCTCGTTTGGGTTCCTAACATTTTGGTCAATCACGATAAACGCTCTTCTAGGAACCGTTGATTTTGACTTATCCGGGACAGCCTTTGGAGTCACCATCCCCGCTGAACTTGGTTTTGTTACAAAACACTCTCGGGCTATATAACCTTCCTTTCCACAGTTATAACATACCTTGGATTGTTGTGGGCAGTTTGGGCAAATATGTCTCTCTTTCCCACATTTATAACACACGACCGGTGGTCTTTCTCCTCCCCTAAAATTTGTTGTTGGTGTTGGTACTGTTGCTGGTGTCTTCCCGTCATTGTTGAATCTCCTCTTTTTAAAAATTCCACTTGATTTACCTCTCCTATTATCATGGCCACAATTACCACCCGAGTTGTTACCTCTTTGGTCTGTATTTTTCCCTCCTCGTTGGTTATCATCGCTCCAATGACTGCTGTCAGCGGTATTACCCTGGTTGTGGTCCCTTGGTTGAACATACTCATTATCTCGCTCTAATAATTGAGCCATGTTGACAACATCTGAATACAAAGAAAATTTATGAGAGATAAGGTATTAACGAATCTCGAGTTTTAGACCTCTTAGAAACATTCGCGTCATACTTTCCTCATTCTCTACCAAATGAGGTACAAACTAGGATAACTCCACGAACTTCGCCTCGTACTAAGACACCGTCATGTTGTTCTGTTCTAGTCTAATAAACTCTACCTCCTTCATATGACGAATGCTTTCAGGAAAGTACTTGTCATTGAACAGTTTCTGAAATCTTTCCCAAGACATTTTGAGTGCGGCTGACTAGGTACGCTTCACGGATTCCCACCAGTAATCTACCTCTCCATGGAACATAAAGGTGGTGAATGGAACCTTCTGTTCCTTCGTGCATCCCAAGACATCGAATATCTTGGTAATTTGCTTGACCCGTGTTTCTGCCTTAATCGGATTAGGCTTTCCCCAATAATCTAGTGGTCTCAACTCTTTTAACTACTTGGCTGTGACACACCGCGCGTTACTATCACTTCCACCCGTATTTTGTATACGAGTCTCCCTCGTCTGATTTTGCATGAACTGCAAAAATCTCCTAAATATTCCATCATTCATCGTTTACTCGATAGCATTGTTTACAGGAGGAATATTATCTTCATGTTGCACGTTCTCCTGGTTTGTGACTAAAGGTTGTTCCATAGTCTCATACACTTCATTGTTAACGTTCTCAGCAGACATTCTTAAATACTGCCATAAAATAAGGGTTAATTAAAAAAATTAACATATCACATAATTTCCCTATATTATGATCGACCAAAAAATATGCTTAGATAGGACACACTAGCGAAGGATTTACTCATCTCTCCCCTTCTAGTTCTTTTCCACGATCTCCGCCAGAGACCATATCCCTAAGCTTTGATACCAACTGTGACGCTCCCAAAATAGGTATACAACACCCATTCTGAGTCGCCAAATACATGGTACAGAAAGTAAACTACAACTTCAATAATACAATTGTCGTGCAAAAGTGAGTTTAAATACAAATATTGTTTTCTAGACAATATCCATACTCAAATAAGTCCTTATTACAATTATTCATACACTATTTTACAGAAATAGTGAGGACTGCTACAATAACTTTCTAGAACCATCACACCATACCCCGACTAGATCCTGTTATGTTATCACATCCTGAGAAGAAAAATGGAACAAAAGGAAACAGGTGAGCTCAACTAGCCCAGTAAAGAATATTATGACTAAGATAATATACAACAAATTATAATTATTAGTCCTCAACAAGGAAAAATCTGATAGAATATAGTAGACAACAAGTTTTAGATCAATATTCTGCAGCGAAAATAGCAATTCACTAGAAGAGTCAAGTAGAGAATGAGTTCTATTATCTTCTAAGATTTAAAAGTTCATCATCAATATTTTATGCCTGTAACATCAATAAATATACATCTTTAATCAAATATTCATCTTTGCACTACAGGCCAAAGATATTCATTTATATCACCAGTTGGTCATGTTCATCTCAATACCTGTTCATCTTTGCACTACGGGCCAAAGATATTCATCAATTAATCATTCATCTTTGCACTACAGGCCAACGATATTCAGCAACATTATCATTTAAGACTGAGGATGATGAAAAATATTTTAAAGAAAATGAATCCAGTGAGACAGAAGGACAAATATTAGGGATTCGTATAACATTTTATCCAAGATCAATAATACTTCATAATAACCAATTGTGAAGCAAAATTCAAAAATAAAGATCAAAACATGGATACAATCAAAGATAGTAACCATAATAGACATCTTGGATAAAAAGGGAAAATTTCATTTTTCGGTAAATAGTGTCATATTCATGAATAGTATCGTATACGTGAATAGTAACTCCGACACAAAAAGGTAGAAATTCCACAATAAAATCCATACCAATATTTCGGTATAATGATATTGAAAAGAATAACATCATTACGAAAAAAAATAACATCATTTACCTCAAAATAACCGTACTTCTGACTGAATTTTGGATATAGTGCTGACAGAAATTTGCACCGAATAACAACTCTCAAAGTATCAAAATACTCATAAAAATACACTCGACAATATAGAGAGAAAGAAAACTTGTTTCTTGTGTGAATTTCAATTCTAACCTAAGCGTCTATTTATAAGAAAATGCTAGAACGCCATAGGAGACTAAAATATTAAGATAATATTATTTATTTTATTTTTTCAACCTTCACATCTACCCACCTAAAATGGCTGCCAAGTTGGAACCAAAAATCAGCAGCCCACATGTGTTAAAACAAAAGTGGGACCCACCCATAATTTAATAAAAATCATTTTATTTTCCAAAACTTTAGTAATTCATAGAAAATAGTCTGTTTATCAGAAAAATATGTGTTTTATATCAATTCCACACGAAATCAAATTTTCTACAACTTTGTAGCTTTAAGTTTTTCCTAATTCTAAACCGAAAATATTCAAAATTCATAAACGGATGATTTTCAACACCTCTTAAAATTCATAATAAATCATATGTTCATTTTTAACGGTTCAAAATTTGTGGATATATACTCAACTTATATATGTATAACATATCCAAAAATCACAATGATCCAACGATCAGATTAAAATTATAACTCACACAATAGAGCTTTAAAAACATCAATGTGATCTTTTAATACCTCCAATCTGACAAAATACTGATAAAACACCTCAACATTAATTCCTTCATTTATAACCACATAAATAAATTCATCATTTATATCCGTATTAAATAAATATTTCCTTATCATATAAATCTATAAATAATTATTCATAAATAATATTACAGAATCACAATAATGACAACCAGGCAGTTCCCAGGAAAGAGGGTGTTTTCCGATAAGGATTTCTCCTTACTGGCGCACAATTAGGTGACCAAACCTCTCCTTGACAGAACTTTCTAGACATTGCCAATAATGCTATCTAATAATATTATTCAAATAATATGAATTATTGATCTGATAATGGGAAATATTGTGCAATGACAATTATTGAAACAACAATAATATAAACTATCAACGCAACAATTATTGAATCAATAAAATAAAATGTTAAACAGTAACTACTGTAACAATTATTGAGTAGTGCCTTCTTACGTAAGAATTAATAATTCTAAAAATACTGTGCAATACCGTGTGCTATTGTACAATCACGCGTATTACTGTATTTTAACCACCAGGTATTCCAACAGTGTTAACGGTAATAATTACGCCATTATTTATAAAAACTCATACTTTATCATTTTCCTCCATCCAATCGTTTTCCGTTATGGGGCCCACAAATAGCTGCGCCGTCGTACGAATATTCCCCGACAACAAGAATATTCCACGACCAAACGAATATTCCCCGACAGAAATGAATATTTTATAATCACTTTTTTTATTTTGTAAAATTTGCACATTTCACCCATAACCAAAGCATTATATCAAATTAACACCATATTAGTTTAGAATAATGAATAGAGGAAAATTCAATTTTATTTATAATAAGTTGGGGTTTTTACATAACTGCTATGTGCAACGATTTGCAATGACCCATCCCTTCGGGAGGTATCTCATCGTTAGTGAAAGATATCATATTGCTGTTAAAAATGTGATCAACCAGATGTTGGAACTTTTTAACATCCAATGATTTTGGCAAGTGGGCTTCTTCCAAGACCCTTAGCAAGACCTTCCTGTGATCTTTGAAAGAGAAAACCAAGTCCAGTATAGAAATTTGTTGTGGAGCTTCTCTCAAGCTTAAAACCACCTTGGCTTCATTGAGTCCCATAGTATGGAGGAATTCTTCAATCCTCTCAATAGGAACCTTCCCCTTTGATTTGATGGTAGGCTTCAGCACCCGTTGGGGAAGATACAGTGGATTTTCCTTCAACACTGTAGCAGTTATATGGGATGTGCATCCTTCAGCCTCTCCATAATTTCATGGCACTTTTTGTAGGCTGATAACAGGATATTATGGCCTGGATGTTAATCTGATTGTCTTTGGCATAGCCACTTTCAACGGAGATTTGATACCTTTGAGCTGAATTGGATGTATGGTAAGTGATGTGGCAGCCAAATCATCCTCATAGGATATAACTGCTACAACTTCCTTCCATTTTGTAGGAAAGGCTTCCTTACTCTCAAGTAATACAACGTCATTGTTGGCCATCTGCAGGACAGCGCTGTCAATCAGATTTTATATAAGATGGCGAAGTGCCCAGCATTCTCCAATGTTGTGATCGCGAGAGTAGGAGTGATATTAACATACTCCATTGAAATCAAACTGTCTTGAGTGTGGGTTGATTGGAGGTAGCAGAGCTGTGATCCTTCCCTCATTGATCAGCATCTGCAATATCTCTTCCATCGGTTGGCCTAAATAGTTGAATTCCCTTTTATTGGCGAAGTCCCGACGGGCTTTGGCGTTTGCTCTTTTTGAAATTTTATCCTCCAGTGTTTCACTTTCTGGAGTACGTGGTGGAGTAGTTGTAACAAGAAGAAGGAGGCTACATACTCCTGGCTGAATAATTGACATGTGACTTAGTGTTGATGAACCACCAGTTCTGCCAATTGGTTAACTTGCTCGCTAAGAGCCTTCATTTTCACTCCGTCATAAACTGGAACTGTGCAAAATTCTATTTGTCAGCACTATCTTTGCTGGTTGGGGAGGATCCATCATCGTGATGGGAAGTCTGTCCACTACTCCAATTAATCATGTTAACCTCTTCTTCTTTGTGTTGAGGAAGAGGGTTGTCTTGCACATGGGGTTGGTCGGGTTTAGTCACCACGATCTAATCATTGTCAATTAAATCCTGGATCTTGTGCTTCAGGACCCATCAATCCTGCGTGTCATGTCCTGGAGCTCCAGCATGATAAGCACACTTCCTCCGTAATTGATTGGTGGCTGGTGTAAGAAGATGCATAATTTTCTTCTGGGTTGTCAGAAGATTGAGAATGTTCTCAAGTGAGGCCCCTAAGGGTGTGAACACTCGAGTGCATCTAACTTCTCCACCTTTTGGCAATGGAGGGTTTGAAGCCTGTGCTTGGAAAGGGGAGTAGTTTCTCCTTTGAATAGGTATGTTCTGACTACCTTTTTATCCTTATATTATCAAGGAAACATCGTCCTCTTTCTTCTTATGGACCCTCCTGGGGTTGTTTCCATAACTTCCAGACTGGATGTGCTCAGCAACAACTTTTAGAGTGGCAAGGTCTTGAATCTTCCCAGATTTTAATCCCATCTCAGCTATTTCTTCATGTTTAATCATTTCAGAGAATGGCTTGCCTATGCCAGCTAGGACCCTCTCATAAAAGGTAGCTTCTTGAATGTCTATGAAGGTCATCACCATTTCTGACTCAGTCAGAGAGGGAACAACTTGAGCAGCAAGGCGCTTCCACCTTTGAGCATACTCTCTGAAAGACTCATTGACTTATTTCTTGACCTTGGTAATTTGGTATCAGTCTAGAGCCATCTGAGATTAGAAACTATACTCATCGAGGAAAGCGTGAGCTAGCTCCTCCCAGCTATGAATCTTGGAGTTGTCTAATCTGGTATACCATGATCTGGCTTCTCCAGTCAGACTTTTCTGGAACAGCTACACTCTGAGTTTTTTCATCCTCGGCATAAGATCTGAGTTCCCCAATGAATACCTTTAAATGTGTGTAAGGTTCCCCCAACCCATCATACTTTTTAAAGTTAGGAGTTTTGAACTTCTCTGGATAATGAACACCAGGGAATATGCAAAGGTCAGAATATGAAACACTCCCGTGTGCTCCAACCCCTTTGATAGACCGAATGGTCTCTTCCATTTATAGGACTTTCTTCCTGATATCACTAATGTTTGGATCTTCTTTGAGATGGGTGTATTCAGGGTTTTTTTTAGTTTTGTTGGTTTTGTCCAACTGAGACTCAAGCAATGGAATTTCTTTGTCTGGGCCCTAAGTTCCTCCATGTGCAGAGGATTCTGTATGTGTGGGTATTCGTGGACCCTGAGTGGACTGGTGTAGTTCTTTGAGCAGAACAGCGAACTCTGTAATTTGGTTACTTAATCTTTCAAACTCCTTACGAGAGACGGGAGTAGGATTAGACTGGCCAGATGTAGACATGATTGGCTATAGGCTTGTTGCCTTTTTGGACTTTAAACGGGTAACAAGACCAATTGCTTCCCTACAAAAAGACTTATGTAATTTAGTCTTAGTGAATGTAGAAAAGTTACATGTAATGTGTGTCTGTTTTGGGAGTATTATCCTACAAAACGGATGTCAGTTTGACAAGATAATTTGTTATGTTTTGATATGAAAGAGAATGCATGTACACATATTCCTTTATACTTTCTATTACATTGAGATTGACATGAAAATGAAATTACGAGTAATTGATATTACAAGTAATTGAAATGGGAAAGTATGAAAAGACTTCCCTCCGCGTTGGGTTTATCAGAGGCTGACCTATCTTAGGTTACTCTCGCGGCTTTTTGGCATGAAGGTTCCCAGATTATCGCAATTTACTCGACATGAAGTTAATCCGGTCTTTCAACTCGAGTGAATCTGGGTGGTGCCTTTTCTGAGCCTCGTTGGAATTAGTCTCCCTACGAGTCCAGTAATCAAACACCAATGGGATAGCCTTCTGATGGAGGGACCACACAATATATATTCACATACATCGTATCTCACCGTATGAAAATGATGACATGTGCGAAACATTAATATCACAGGCAGATATAGTGTAAAGCACTAAGTGCAGTAAGTAACTGCATTCGTATACATTCATTCAAATGTAAATGCAACATTCACTCACAAGAAGATAAAAGTTTTGAAAAGTTTTAAACAATGGCTTAAGCCCTCTTACTGGATGTCCCTAGCAGAGTCGCCACCTATCGACGCCGAGATTTTTATTTGTCCCTTTCTGTTCTTATCATTTTGTGTTCTCATGTTAGGTGAGATTTGTTTGAACAAACAAGTTTGAAAAGGTCCGACATATATATGTCGACGATTGGACTATAAGAGTCGCCAGTTGGTATTTTTAAATGGTGGCACCAACTCAACCGAGAAAAGGTTTGCACATTGACCAAGTGATGTAACACTGCTTGACTGGTCTGTGAAACCGAGATTCGTTAGGGTCTGGGGGCTTGATTATGCGAAGGGAAGGTGTTAGGCACCCCCCGACATCCGTGTTACCATGGTGACCACCACTTTTCGATTTAAACTTCTATCTAAATGTTAGTGTGTGTGTGTGTGTGTGTAGGTCAATGTGCAATTATTTGGAAGTAGTGGTATGCCTCGTTTTCACCTATATACAAAGGGTTTAAATTTTGTATAAAAGTTTAATTTTAACTAGATATAACAATATATATATATATATATAAACGATCATCCGCAACGAAGTAAAATCCAGGCGGGACGGAAATGTATATATATATATATATATATATATGGACGATCAACTGTTACGAAGTAAACTCCAGGCGGGACTGAAATGTAAATATATATATATATATATGGACGATCAACCGCTACGAAGTAAACTCCAGGCGGGATTGAAATATATATATATATATATATATATATATATATATATATATATATATATATATATATATATATATAAGTAGTAAACGTACCAGATATATATCGATCCAGGCTCAGTTCGTTAATTCGCGGATATATATCGATATATATCCGGTGCGTTTATTACTTATATATATATATAAAAACAATAAAAAGTCACCAACCAAAGTCCGGGAATACATACACACATGACTCTCAATGTGAATAAATGTGTGTGAATGAAAGTGTAGAACGGCTTTAAGAAATATGAGGTGTCTTACAATGGGCTGCCAAGAAGACTTCAAATAGCTTTAAATGAATGAATACTCGGTTTCCACCGGTAAAATGTACCGAAACACAAGCTCACAGATGTTTAGAAAGAGAAAACAAACAGTTTATAGTGTATACAAAGCAAAATAGACAGGGCTTCCTCGCCATTTCTCTTCTTCAAATGGCCACCCCAAGCCCTCTATTCATAGAGGGGGGAGCCACAGATATATCTACGGTAGCCGCAGGTCCACCTGCAGCAACCCGGGGTGCCCCCGGGCTCTATGGGCCCTGCTATCTCGAAGTACGTACACGTATGCAATGCGTTGTCTGCTCGAACCTTCAATACTTTTGATCCGGGCATCTAATTGAGGCGTATAATACCTTTTTAGAATGTTATTATCAAGAGCTACACAATGACATGGGATAAGAGGTTGTACAAAGTAGGGAAGATGGGACCATGCCCAGGTCTTTAGGTCTTCAAATTCTATCTAGTGTGGTGTCTTTGTGTAATAGTCACTCGGGATTTTGAGTTATGATTCTTGTACGACACTTTTGTGTAGAATGTATGTTAAATTATTGTTAAGATTTCATGAATATGGGATCGAGGTGGCAAAATGACTGATTTTGCCCCTCACCGGGGTTATCTCCAGTTTGGGCTAATTTAGCAGTCGTTGCTCAGGGTTATCTCTGAGATTGGGCTGCTGTAGGTGCTGATTGTCCTCAGGGTTGTCTCTGAGGTGTGTTTGACCTCTCGGGGTTATCTTCGGGGTTGGAACGGAATGCCTCTGGGTTATCTCCGAGGTTGAAGCTGACTGCAAGGGGTTGATATGAGTTTTTCTGGGGTTATCTCCGAAACTACAACTGCATACCTCGGGGTTATCTCTGAGGTTGGAACTAAAACTCCCGGGGTTGTCTCTGAGACTAGAACTGAGTATCTCGAGATTATCTCCGAGATTGAAAACTTAGAATTCTAGGGTTGTCTTCGAAACTGGAACTACATTCCTCGAGGTTGTCTCTGAGGTTAGAACTGAATCTCACGGGGTTGTCTCCGGAATAGGAACTAGTTTGTTCTCCAAGTAATCTCTGAAAGACGATTCTGCCCTCCTGCAGTGTTAGTAACAGGAATACAGAAATTTTGAGTGTCTACACTAAACATGTAGGGTTAGTGTAACTAATATGTATTGTAATTCTAATGGTATATGTAAGGTATTTGGCGAATGTTTGTTATAATTGTGTAGCTTACGCACAAGGCAAGTTGCTAAACCTTATTTCTTTAGGAAGAGCAAGATCTTTATCTTATCTTGTTTATTACTGCTATGCAAGTATTTAAATCTTACTTTTCACTAAGCAAATTTCTTAATCTTGAACTTGACATTGTTTGATTAAGATGGCTCAAGTTCTTTATTCTTATTAAGCAAGTTTCTAATCATTGTTTCTTATTAATTCAAAGCTTGAGATGTTTATTATTTCGAATAAGACTTTCTAATTCCTTTGAAGATAGTCTATTGAATATACAATGTTTTATTTTACTATATACTGTTGTGATTTCATTCTTGTCTTAAACATTGTTACTCAATACCTAGTTATTGTATCGAACCTCGAATGGCTAGTGAACCTTTATTGAAATGACTAGTCCATAGTTGATAAGCGTTCTAAAATTCTAGAACCATTGTTAAAGTTAATCCAAATTAAACTCTCTTTAGTGCGGAAATCCTAAGTCAAACTGAGATGAATAACCCTAATATAAGAGATTATGTACGCGTTAGTGTTTAGATGTTTATGCACAATACATGATACAAAGGGCTAATCCCCCTAAGTATGAAAGAAAAGGTCCATATAGTCTAACGACTGTTTAAGGTTGATGTGATGCCCCCAAAATAGGTATATACAACCCATTCTGAGTCGCCAAATACATGGTGCAGAAAACAACTACAACCTCATTATACAATTATCGTGCAAAATACGACAAAACATATACTGTGAGTTTAAATACAAATATTATCTTTTAGATAATATCCACACTCAAATAAGTCATCTTTAGAATTATTGATACACTATTTTACAAATAGTGAGGACTGCTAAACAACTGACTTGCAACATAACTCCACACCCCGACTAGTTCCCGCTATATTCTCTCCTCCTGAGAAGTAAAATAGAACAAAAAGGAAAAGGGTGGGCTCAACTAGTCCAGTAAAGAATATTATAACTAAGATAATGTAGAAAAAATTATCATTAGCCTTCAATAAATCAAATAAAATATAATAGAGAACAAGTTTTAGATCAATATTCACAGTAGAAATAACAATTCATTAGAAGAGTTACGTAGAGAATAAAATCTATTATCTTCTATGATTTAAAAGTCCATCATCAATATTTTATCCCTGTAACATCAATCAATATACATCTTGAATCAAATATTCATATTTGCACTACAGGCCAAAGATATTCATCAGTTGGTCATGTTCATCTCAACACCTGTCCATCTTTGTAATACGCGCCAAAGATATTCATAAGGTAATCATTCATCTTTGCACTACAAGCCAAAGATATTCAGTTATATCACCATTTAGGACTGAGGATGATGAAAAATATCTTAAAGAAAATGAATCCAGTGAGATAAAAGGACAAAGATTAGGGATTCATATTTCAGTTTATTCAAGTTCAAAATTACTCCATAATAATCAATTGTGGAGCAGAATTCAAAAATAAAGATCAAAACATGGATACAATCAAAGATAGTAACCATAATAGACAACTTGGACAAAGAAAAGAAAATTTATTTTTTTCTGTGAATAGTGTCGTATACGTAAATAGTAACCCCGACACGGTAAGACAAAAAATCCACAAGAAAAATCATACTTCGTGAATAGTACTCATGAATAGTACTGTATTCATGAATAGTGCCATATACGTGAATAGTGTCGTATACGTGAATAGTAACCTCAACATGAAAAGGAAAAAAATTCATAATAAAATTCATACCAATATTTTGGTATAATGATATTGACAGAAATAACATCATTTACGAAGAAAATAACATCCCTTACCTTAAAAGAATAGTACTTCTAGCTGAAATATTGGATATAATGCTGAAAGAAACTTGCACTGAATAGAAACTCTCAAAGTATCTAATTACTCACAAAAATACGCTCGATATTATAGAGAGAAAACTTCTGATTCTTATGTGATTTCCAATTCTACCAAAGCGCCCTATTTATAAGAAAATGCCAGAACGCCAAAGCAAACTAAAACTTAATAAAATAATATTTTATAAAAAATTTCTCGCGCGCCACTTGACCAAAACTCAGCACTCCATAAGTGGGGCCTATAAAATATTTATTTTCGAAACTTCAATAATTCATAATAAATAGCCCTTTTATCAGAAAAATATGAATTATATGTCCTTTCTATAGGAAATTTAATTCTCTACAACTTTGTAAAAGAAAGTTTTTCCAAATTCTAAACAGAAAGTGACCAAAATCCACATACGGATGATTTTTAATACCTCCATTCTGATAAAATACTGATAAAACACCTCAACATTAATTTTTTCATTTATATCCACATAAAATAAATATTTTTTTATCATATAAATTAATAATTAATTATTCACGAATAATATTACAGAATCACAATAATGACAACTAGGTCGTTACCAGAAAAGAAGGGACTTTCCGATAAGAATTTCTCCTTACTGGCGCGCAATTAGGTGACCAAACCCCTTTTCTAGACAAAACTTCTTTAGACATTGCCAATAATACTATTTAATAATATTATTCAAATAATATAAATTATTGATCTGATAATGGGAAATACTGTGTGTGACGCCCCCAAAATAGGTATACAACACCCATTCTGAGTCGTTAATAACATGGTAAAGAAAAAACTACAACTTTATTAATACAACATGAAAACTGTAATTTTAAATACAAATATTATCTTCTAGACAATATCAACACACAAATAAGTCCTCATTAAAATTATTGTTATATTATTTTACAAAAATAGTGAGGACTACTAAAACAACTTTCTAAGACCTTCATTCCATACCCCGACTAGTACTCGCTACATTCTCGCCTCCTGAGAAGAAAAATGGAACAAAAAGGAAAAGTGTGAGCTCAACTAGCCCAGTAAAGAATATTATGACTAAGATAATATAGAACAAATTATCGTTAGTCTTCAACAGGGAAAAATCTGATAGAATTTAATGGACAACAAGTTTCAGATCAATATTCGCAGCGGAAATAACAATTCATAGAAGAGTTACGTAGAGAATAAAATCTACTATAATCTATGAATTTAAAAGTTCATCATCAATATTTTATCCATGTAACATCAATCAATATATATCTTGAATCAAATATTCATCCTTGCACTACAAGCCAAAGATATTCATCAGTTGGTCATGTTCATCTGAACACTTGTTTATCTTTGCACTACAGGCCAAAGATATTCATAAGAAAATCAACCATCTTTTCATTACAGGCCAAAGATATTCAGTAATATCATCATTTAGGACTGAGGATGATGAAAAATATTTTAAAGAAAACGAATCTAGTGAATAAAAGAACAAATAATAAGGATTCATACTTTAAACAGTCCAAGTTCAAAAATACTTCATAAATAACCATAGTGAAGCAAAATTCAAGAAAAATCAAAACATGGATACAATCAAAGCTAGTATCCATAATAGATATTTTGGACTAAAAAATGAAAATTTAATTTTTCTGTGAATAGTGTCGTATTCGTGAATAGTGTCGTATACGTGAACAGTGTCGTATACGTGAATAGTAACTCTGACACTAAAAGATTAGAATTTCAAAAGAATAATCTTACCAATATTTTGGCATAATGATATTGAAAGAAATAATATCATTTATAAAAAAAATAACACTCCTTACCTCGAAAAGACGGTACTTCTGACTGGAATACTGGATATAGTGCTGAAGGGAACTTGCACCGTATAGCAACACTCAAAGTATCAAAATACTCAGAAGAATACGCTCGATAATATAGAGAGAGAAAACTTCAGTTTCTACTGTGATTTTCAATTCTAACCTAAGCACCCTATTTATAGGAAAATACTTAGAACACCAAAGCAGAAAATTTAATAAAATATTAATATATATTTTTTTATTCCAACGCACACCTCATTTGATTCAAAACATCAGCCACCAAGTGAGACCCACCTCACCAAAATAAAAAAAACGTTTTTCTTATTAAAAATAATTAAAACTTCCAAAAATCAATTATTTCAGAAATTTGGAACTTCAATAATTCATAATAAATAGTCCTTTTATCAGAAAAATTCGAACCTTATGTCTTTTCCATAGGAAATTCCATTATCTACAACTTTACAGAAGAAAGTTTTTCCAAATTCCAAACAGAAATTGACCAAAATTCACAAACGGGCGATTTTACAGACTATAATCAAATTTCAGTCAAGAAATGGGCCCACGGACATGTTTAACATGTTTTAAACAACTTTTGCAACAAAAATACTCTTCCTCCTCATATATTCATATATCCCACATTCATTGTAAATATATCACCATTATTATATAATAATATATTAAATGAATTATTTTATCAGAAAAGATAAAATATCAATTTTTCAACAATTGTCACTTTAAAATTTTCTCCATCTATATCCACATAAAATGAATATTTTCCTTATCATATAAATAAATAATTAATTATTTACAAATAATATTACAGGATCACAATATCGACAACCAGACCGTTCTCAGGAAAGAGGGGGCTTTCCAATAAAAATTTCTACTTACTGGCACGCAATTAGGTGACCAAACCTCTCCTTAGACAGAACTTTCTAGACATTGCCAATAATGTTATCTAATAATATTATTCAAATAATATGAATTATTGATCTGATAATGGAAAATACTGTGTAATGACAATTATTGAAACAACAACAATATAAAATATCAATGTAACAATTATTGAATCAATAAAATATTGAATAGTAATTACTGTAACAGTATTAATGGTAACAAATACGCCGTTATTTATAACCAACTTATATTTGTCATTTTTCTCATTCAATCGCTTTTCGTTATGGGGCCCACACAAGGTTGCGTCGTCGTACAAATATTCCATGACAGTAAGAATATTCCATGACCAAATGAATATTCCCCGACAACAATGAATATTTTATAACCATTTGATTATTTGAAATATTTACGTATTTTACCCATAACTAACTACATTAATCAAATCAACCCTTACTATTTCAAAATAACAAATAGAGGAAATTCAATTTTATTAATAATAAGTTGGGGTCTTACACTATGCAGTGACAATTATTGAAACAACAATAATATAAAATATCAATGTAGCAATTATTGAATCAATAAAATAAAATATTGAACAGTAACTACTGTAACAATTATTGAGTAGTGCCTTCTTACGTAAGAATCAATAATCCAAAAATACTGTGTAATACCGTGTGCTACTGTGTAACCACGCGTATTATTATACTTTAGCCACCAGGTATTTCAACAATGTTAACAGTAATAACTACATCATTATTTATAAAAACTCAAACTTGTCGTTTTATTTATCCGACCATTTTTTATTATGGGGCCCATAAATGGCTGAGCCATCGTACGAATCTTCCCCGACAACAAAAATATTCCACGACCAAATGAATATTCCCTGACAACAATGAATATTTTATAACCACTTGCTTATTTTGCAAAATTTGCAAATTTTACCCATAACTAACCATATTAATCAAATCCACCCCTTACTATTTCAGAATAATTAATAGAGGAAATTTAAATTTTATTTATCAAAAGTTGGGGTCTTATAATCTCCCCTCCTTATGAAATTTCGTCGTCGAAATTGACGTACGTACATGGTGTTTCAAAAAGATGAGGGTACCTCGCTTTCATTTTTGATTTCAACTCCCAGGCCATTTCCTCAATAGCATGGTTTCTCCACAAAACATTGACTTGTGGTATAACCTTTGTGCATAGGACATGCTCCTTCCTATCCAAGATTTTAACAAGTACATCATCGTACGTTAAATCTTTGGCTATCTCATCTGGTTCTAACTCAATAATGTGGTTTGGGTCTTTCACATATTTACGAAGCATAGATATGTAAAAAATATTATGAACATGAGATATGCTTGGAGGTAATGCGAGTCTATAGGCCACATTTCCTACTCGGTCAAGAATCTCAAATGGACCAAAAAAATCGTGGATTAAGCTTTCCTCTCTTCTCAAATCTTGTAACTCTCTTCCATGGAGCAATACGTAACAATACATGACCCCCAATATTAAATTTCACATCATTTCGATGAAAATCTGCATAACTCTTTTGTCGATCATATGCCATTTGTATACGTTGTTGAATCATTTGGATCTTTTCTATAGTCATGCATACCAATTCTAGTCTCAATAATGTTGCTTCACCCACCTTGTCCCAGAATACTGGAGAACAACAATTTCGTCCATACAACGCCTTGAATGGAGTCATGCCTATACTTGCTTGATAACTGTTGTAGTAGGAGAATTCCACCAATGGCAAGTACTTATCCCAACTTCCTTTGAAATCTAGGACACATAGTCTTAATAGATCTTCAAGAGTTTGAATAGTCCTTTCTGATTGCCTGTCTGTTTGAGGATGGTATGCCAAACTGAATCGTAAATCCGTGCCCAAAGATTTCTACAAACTAACCCAAAATCGTGAAGTGAATCTTAGGTTAAGATCCGAAATTATGGATACTGACATGCTATACAATCTCATAATCTCATTCATGTATATACGAGCAAGACATTCAAGGGAATAAGAATCCCGTATCGACAAGAAATTAGAAGACTTGGTTAATTTATCAACAATAACCCAAATCGCAACTATGCCTTGAGAAACCTTGGGAAGACCCATAACTAAATCCATGGTAATGTGTTCCCACTTCCATTTCGGAATCTCAAGTTGTTTCAATGGACCCTTTGGCACTTGATGCTCTGCCTTTACACGTTGACAAGTTAAACACCTCGAGATAAACTCTGCGATATCTCTCTTCATATTACTCCACCAAAATGTATATCGAAGATCATGATACATTTTGGTACTCCCAGGATGGATTGCAAACGGTGTGTTGTGTGCCTCCATCATGATTCTATGCTTCAAGTCAGAATTGTTAAGAATGCAATGTCTAGAGTTGACTCGAAGTATTCCTTCTTCATCGATTATTGCTTCTGGAATAACATCTTCTTGTACTTTCTTCTTCATACGCATCAGTTCTGGGTCTATGGCTTGAGCAGCTTTAACTTTATCGATTAACGTTGGTTCTACACGTGTATTTGATATCATCACGTGGGTATTTAGAGATTTTAACTCTACCTTCATCATTTGTAATTCGTACAAAATGGGTCTTTGCGTTGACATTATCTCACTCGAACCCGCATACGATCTTCTACTCAATGCATCATCTACCACATTTGCTTTTCTCGGATGATATTGAATGTTATGGTCATAATCTTTCAACAGCTCGAGCCAACGCCATTGGCTCGTGTTGAGTTCCTTTTGGGTGAAGAAATATTTGAGGCTTTTATGATCTGTATAGATCTCCACTTTCCCCCCACACAGGTAATGTCTCCAGATCTTCAACGTGAAAATGACTGTTGCCAACTCCAGATCATGAGTAGGATAACTCCTCTCATATTCTTTGAGTTGTCGCAAGGCATAGGTTATGACTTTCCCATGTTACATGAGAACACATCCTAACCCTTTGCCTAAAGCATCGATGTAGATAACAAATCCATCCGAACCAGATGGAATTGTCAGAACAGGTACCGAAATGAGTCTCCTCTTAAGCTCTTGGAAACCCTTCTCGCATTCCTCATTCCGTACGAATTTTGTATCTTTCTCAGTCAACTGAGTTAATGGAGTAGCAATTCAAGAAAATCCTTCCATGAATCTCTGATAATAACCAGATAAGCCCAGAAAGCTGCGTACTTCGGTCACCGACTTCGGTTGCTCCCAACTTTGTAATGCTTGAATCTTTGTCAGGTCAACAGATACTCCATGTTTTTACACCACGTGCCCAAGGAATGCTAATTCCTCAAGCCAGAACTTGCATTTCTTCAGCTTGGCATATAGCTTGTTATCACGAAGCCTTTGAAGTACCAACTTCAAATGGTGCTCATGATCTTCACAGCTTTTGGAATAGATGAGGATGTCATCAATAAAGACAACAATGAACTGATCCAAATATTCCTTGAACACACGGTTCATCATATCCATGAAAGCAGCATGAGCATTAGTCAATCCAAAAGACATGACTAAGAATTCATAATGCCCGTACAGAGTTTTGAAGGCAGTCTTTGGAATATCCTCATTTTTAATCTTCAGCTGAAGATATCCAGAACAAAGATCGATCTTTAAAAAGAATTGTGCTCTTTGCAACTGGTCGAACAGGTCTTCAATGCGAGGTAGCGGATACATATTCTTGATGGTGATATGGTTCAATACCCGGTAGTCAATACAAAGTCGCATACTCTTGTCTTTTTTCTTTAAGAATAAAATAAGAGCACCCCAAGGAGATGTACTAGGATGAATGAAATCGATGTCCAACAACTCCTGCAGTTGGACTTTTAACTCCTGAAGTTCAATAGGAGCCATTCGATATGGGATTTTAGAAATGGGTTTTGTACTAGATTCAAGGTCAATAAAGAATTCAACTACACGTTCTGGGGGTAGACCGGGAAGTTATTCAGGAAATACGTCAAGAAATTCACTAACAACAGAAATATTACTCAAATCTGACGTGTTTTGTTCAAGTCCATGACATAGGCTAAGAAAGTTTGACATCCATTTTTTAATAAATGAATGGCTTTATGGCTTGATATGACAGTGATTGACTTTAGTGGTTTGGTTGCTTGAATTCGTATAACAGGTTAGCTATGAATATAAAAACTAACAACTTTATGAAAACAATCAATTTATGCATGATGAGTAGTTAACCAATTAATCCTTAAAATCACATCAAATGCAAGTATCTTTAAAGAGATAAGTGCAACGGGTAATGTGATGGTGCCAACTTGGATCAATCAAGATTTATAAATAGTGGATGTAATGAAAGTTTCTCCTAACGGAGTCTCAACAGATAAGTCAAAGTGTAATTTCTCCGGAGTCAAGTTCAATCGTTGAGCACAAGTAGGAGAGATAAAAGAATGGGTAGAACCGGTATCTAGTAAGGTATAAACTTCGCAAAAGTTTATGATTCGCTTACCCGTGATCACCTCGTTCGGGTTCCTCGCATTTTGGCCAGTCATGACAAACGCTCTTTTCAGGAACCGCTGACTTTGACTTGTCCGGGACAGCCTTTAGAGTTACCATCCCCGCTGGACTTGGTTTCGCTACAGAACAATCTTAACCTATATGACCTTCATTTCCACAGTTATAACATACCTTAAATTGTTATGGGCAATTTGGGCTGATGTGTCCCTTTTTCTCGCATTTATAACATACGATCGATGGTCGTTCTCCTCCCTTAGAAATAGTTGATATTGGTGCTGACGTCTTCACATTATCATTGTTGTACCTTCTCTTTTTGAAATCCCCCCCCCAAGTCACTTCTTCTTTTATCATGGCCACGATTACCACCAGAGTGGTTACCGCTTTTGTCCGTATTTTTTCCTCTCCGCTGGTTATCATTGCTCCGATGACTGTTGCCACCGGTATGGCTCTGGTTGAGGTCCCTCGATTGAACATACTCAATATCTTGTCTAATAATTGATCCATGTTCACAACATCTGAATATAGAGAAATTTTTTAAGAAATAAGGTACTGACGAATTTTGGGTTTTAGACCGCTCAGAAACATCCGCGTCATACGTTCCTCATTTTCTACCAAGTAAGGTGCAAACCTGGATAACTCCGCGAACTTAGCCTCGTACTGGGACACAATCATGTTGTTCTATTCTAGTCTAATAAACTTTACCTCCTTTATATGATGAATACTTTTAGGAAAGTACTCGTCATTGAACAGTTTCTGAAATGTCTCCTAAGACATATTGAGTGTGGTTGGCTGGGTACGCTTCACAGATTCCCACCAGTAATCCACCTCACCACGAAACATAAAGGTGGTGAATAGAACCTTCTATTACTCCATGCATCCCAAGACATCAAATATCTTGGTAATTTGCTTAACCCACTTTTCCACCTTAATCGGATCCGGCTTTTCCAAAAACTTTGGTTGTCCCAACTCTTTGAACTGCTTAGCTGTGACAAGCCGCGTGTTGCTATCATTTTCACCCGTATTTTTTACACGAGTCTCCCTTGTCTGATTTTTCATGAACTGCAAAAAGCTTCTAAAAATCCCATAATTCATCGTTTGTTGGGTAGTGTTGTTTACAGGAGGAATATTGCTTTCCTGTTGCACGTTTCCCTGGTTGGTAATTAAAGGTATCTCAACAGTCTCATTCACTCAATTGTTAACATTTCCAGCTACCATTCTCAAATACTGCCACAAAACAAGGGTTAATTAAAGAAATTGACATACCACATAATACCCCTATATTCTGACCGACCAACAAATAAGCTTAGGTAGGACACACTAGCGAAGGATTTACTCGTCTCTCCCCTCCTAGTTCTATTCCCCGATCTCCGCCAGAGACCATATCCCTAATCTCTGATACCAACTGTGACGCCCACAAAATAGGTATACACAACCCATTCTGAGTCGCCAAATATATGGTACAGAAAACAACTACAACTCAATTATTATAATTATCGTGCAAAATACTACAACATATATGCTGAGTTTCAATATAAATATTGGCTTCTAGACAATATCCACACTCAAATAAGTCATCTTTATAATTATTGATACAATATTTTACAAATAGTGAGGACTGCTAAACAACTGACTTGAAACATCACTCCACACCCCGACTAGTTCCTGCTATATTCTCGCCTCCTGAGAAGAAAAATGGAACAAAAAGGAAAAGGGTGAGCTCAACTAGCCCAATAAAGAATATTATGACTAAGATAATGTAGAACAAATTATCATTAGCCATCAATAAATCAGATAAAATATAATGGACAACAAGTTTTAGATCAATATTCGCAGCGGAAATAATAATTCATTAGAAGAGTTTTGTAGAGAATGAAATCTATTATCTTATATGATTTAAAAGTCCATCATCAACATTTTATCTGTGAACATCAATCAATATACATCTTGAATCAAATATTCATCTTTGCACTACAGGCCAAAGATATTCATCTGTTGGTCATGTTCATCTCAACACCTGTCCATCTTTGCAATACGTGCAATAGATATTCACCGGGTAATCATTCATCCTTTCACTACAGGTCAAAGATATTCAGTTATATCACCAATTAGGACTGAGAATGATGAAAAATATCTTTAAAAAAATAAATTCAGTGGGATAAAAGGACAAAGACTAGGGATTCGTATTTCGATTTATCCAAGTTCAAAAATACTTCATAATAATCAATTGTGTTCAAAAATAAAGATCAAAACATGGATACAATCAAAGATAGTAACCATAATAGACAACTTGGACAAAGAAAAGAAAATTTAATTTTTTCTGTAAATAGTGCCATATACGTGAATAGTAACCCCGACACGGTAAGGCAAAAATTTTACAAGAAAAATCATACTTCGTGAATAGTACCGTATTTGTGAATAGTGTCATATACGTGAATAGTAACCTCGACATGAAAAAGTAAATATTTCATAATAAAATTCATACCAATATTTCGGTATAATGATATTGAAAGAAATAACATCATTTACGAAGAATATAACATCCCTTACCTCAAAAGAATATTACTTCTGGCTGAAATATCGAATATAATGCTAAAGGAAACTTTCACTAAACAGCAACTCTCAAAGTATCTAATTACTCACAAAAATGTGCTCGATATTATAGAGATAGAAAATTTCTGATTCTAGTGTGATTTTCAATTCTAACTAAACATCCTATTTATAGAAAAATGCCAGAACGCCAAAGCAGACTAAAATTTAATAAATTAATATTTTATAAAAAAAATCGTGCACGCCACTTGACCAAAACTCAGCACTCCATAAGTGGGGCCCACCTATGTTTTTAATAAAAACATTTATTTTTGAAACATCAATAATTCATAATAAATAGCACTTTTATCAAAAAAAAATACAAATTTTATGTCCTTGCTATAGAAAATTTAATTCTCTACAACTTTGTAAAAGAAAGTTTTTCCAAATTCCAAACAGAAAGTGACCGAAATCCACATACGAATGATTTTTAATACCTCCATTCAGACAAAATACTGATAAAACACCACAACATTAATTCCTTCATTTATATCCACATAAAATAAATATTTCCTTATCATATGAATTAATAATTAATTATTCACAAATAATATTACAGAATCACAATAAGGACAATCAGGTCGTTCCTAGGAAAGAGGGGCTTTCCGATAAGGATTTCTCTTTACTGGCGCGCAATTAGGTGACCAAACTACTTTCCTAGACAGAACTTCCTTAGACTTGCCAATAATGCTATCTAATAATATTATTCAAATAATATGAATTATTGATCTGATAATGAAAAATACTGTGAAGTGACAATTATTGAAACAACAATAATATATAATATCAACATATAAATTATTAAATCAATAAAATAAAATATTGAATAGTAACGACTGTAACAATTATTGAGTAGTGCCTTCTTACGTAAGAATCAATAATCCAAAATATTGTGTAATACCGTGTGCTACTGTGCAACCACGCGTATTACTGTACTTTAACCACCAGGTATTCCAACAGTATTAACGGTAGCAACTACGCCGTTATTTATAAAAACTTAAACGTGTCATTTTCTTCATCTGACTATTTTCTATTATGGGGCCCACAAATGGCTGAGCCGTCAAACGAATATTCCCCTACAACAGAAATATTCCACGACCAAACGAATATTTCCCGACAACAATGAATATTTTATAACCACTTGCTTATTTCGCAAAATTTGCTACATTTTACCCATAACTAACCACATTAATAAAATCCACCCCTTACTATTTCAGAATAATTAATAGAGAAAATTCAGTTTTATTTATCAAAAGTTGGGGTCTTACAGTTGAGGTAGAAATACTTAGTAACCTGGGACATAGTTCATGGTCTTAAGACCCTCATATATTAATCTTGAACTTGTTTCCTAATCTTGATTCAAAGAACGAGTTCTTTATTATTTCAGTATTTGTTGCTTACTCGTATGTTATTGTTATTGCCATCATTATATCCTTGAGCAATTGTTTGCTCACTCTTGCATTTAACACTGCAACTAAAGTTGAGAAAGTTGACGAGTCGTCTACTAGTAAGGGCTAGGGCAAGGGCAAGATGTCCAAATGATGAAGACTTGTTTGATTTTATTTAATAGAATCTATGTTGTGAAACTTATTTAATTATGTGATGTATTCCGCAGACTTATGTAATAATTTAAGGTTAGATTACCTGGGATTTGTTTTAAGTTGATGTAACCCTTTAATGGGGAGGATTTGTGACAACCCAAATTTTTGAAAATTATAAAAATAAGAATTAAATAAATAAAATTCTTATTATGATATGAGAGAGTAATTTATGTTACATATAAATGTATATGTTAATATGTTATGATTGTGAGATCGTAAATAATTAAAATATTTATCAAGTAAAATAAGTATTTTAGTTGAAATATTTATGGATTAAAATAAATATTCAATGGAAATTATTATGGAATAATTTATTTAACTATGTTGATATTAAATAAATTGATGATAAATAATTTTATAATTTGTGCATATTTATTACGTTAATGTGTTGGTGATTTTTTAATTTAATTAAGTAATTAAATTAGAGGATTAATGATTGTTAAATAAAATTATAATTATATTGGCTAAATAGAAGCTATAATTTTATTAGTAAGGTTTAATTGGATTTATTAATGAATTGAGATTAATTCAATTCAAATAGTTAATGGGTGTGACAAGGGTATCATATGATAAGAATGATTGTTAAAAAATATTAAATTAAAAAGGATATTTTGGGTGCTAGCCAAACATGGCCTAGTGACCCTTTGTTATTGTAACTGATAGGCCATAATGTATACGCATTATGTTTATATCAATTATATGAAGGTTACGTGTTTTATTCCTAAAGTCTAAGGCTAAAGCTAGAAGAGAAAATACAGAGGAAGAGAGAGCTCTAGAGAGGAATTGGGAGGCATTTGGAAGAAAAATCCTTGAAATCGAGAAGGAAGTAACAATTCTCTAACATCTCCTAACAAATCTAAACAAGAATTAAGAAGAATACACGAAGTGCAGATACGCGTTAAGCAGTTAAGTCGTAGTTCATAAACTACGAATCAAACAAGTCCTTCAGTTCCTATTTGCTATTTGAAATGGTGATTAACTGTTTTAAATCTTTATTTCAAAGAGCATGATCTGTCTTATATATATGTTGAATGTGTGAAATGTTAAGGTCAACTTATGACTACATTGATTTAGTAAAGCATGTTGATTGAGTAAGGACTCAATCTTTATACTTGTTAAATGAATTGTAGCATGTATGTTATATGTTGAGCATGTTATTATGTGTTATGTGATGCATGAAAACTGTTAGATTTTGTTGGGCTGTCGAGCTCAACCTTGCAAATAACCACTTTTGCAGGTTAAAGATTTAAGGTAGGGATATGTGCTACGTGAATTATAGAGATCCATATTCACAAAGATTGCTTATGTTTTATGGGAAATGTATTTAATATTTTGAATGTAACATATTGTTGAATTGTAAGTTGAGTTATCCGGTGTCTATGGATACCTATTTATGATGTAAGACTTTGTATAGTCATTTTGTTGTAATGATTCACGATATAAATTTGAATCGAAGAGATGTAATGTAAAGGTTGCGATTTAGGGCAATAAAGAGGGAAATGTATAAAAATTTTAACTATTTCGCAAATTTCAATGGTTGTATTATCGTTTAATGATATAAAATTAGAGGTTGAATGTATTATTAACAACCGAAGTCGAGAATTAAATTTTATGAATTTTGGGGTCGTTACAGGATTATTATTTAAGTTATATCTTTAACCTTGATTATGGGTAGTTAAATGTATATATTTTGGATAGTGAGCACCAAATACTATAGGAATGAAGTACCCGAATTTGGGGGTGTCACAAGTTGGTATCAAAGCTTTAGGTTATGAACCTTAGGTGGGGAAAACCTTAGGAAGTAACCTTTAAGGAGATCGAAAACATAGTGGTGATAACTCTGATCGAGTTTTAAAGAATGAATTAAGGGATTCATTAAAGATAAATAATAAAAGACTTTATGTGCCTATGTGTTGATAACTTATGTGCTCACAAGTATCGAAGATTGTCACGTTGTAAATAAAACTTAAGGTATTTTGTTGTCAGGATGTCTAATGCTGAAGGATCCAGTCAAGCTAGGGAAGAGATACCTCAGGTGCCTAAAAATGAGGAGCACCGAGATGTCCATGTTGTTCGGGAGTAGTTGATCCAGAGGGAGCCTTCTCTATTGGTCGTTGATGAAGGACAGGGGAATGAGCCTCTGTCTGATCCAAAGGAGGAGGACTCCGAGGAGATAGAGGTGGAGGGTGAGGAAGAGGATCATGTGGAGTTTCCACTAAACTCCATTGCAGCTGGAATGTATGATGAATTATATGACCGTAATATAGAGTTACAGGCTAAGGTTGAGGAGCTGAAGGAGCTGCCTGACATGCATCAGGCTACTATAGAGCAGAAGAATGTGGAGATTCAAGATTTCAATATATGTCTTGGAAACGCAGAATAGAACCTAGTTCACACATAGGGTCGTCAAGAACATCTATTGGCTGAGAATGAAAAGATGAAGATTGAAGTTGTGAAGCTAAAAGATGATTTGAAGGAGGAATCAACTAAGCATATGAGAGCGAAAGATACTTGGATGAAGGCTACTCAACGTGTGGATTATGCTGAAGACAAGGTTCAAATGAAGAAGGCCAAATTGAATGAAAAGGATTATGCTTTTCATTCTACGATTGATAGGGCGCAGAATCGAGTCTTTTATTACCCAGCTCAATTTAAAGACTTTTTATGGTATATAATGGATCGTAAAACGATGTTTTATATCATGGAAGAAGAGCGTAGAGAAGCTTCTCGGCATCTTAATATGCCAAAATAAGAAGAATAATAAGTTATGTAAGTAAATATATGTTTAATAAATTTTAAATCCCATATTTTGAGATAAATGATGGGGTAAGATGAGCATGTAATTCTAAAACTTTTTAAGTTCAGGAAAGTTGATAGCAGAGATGTTATCCTTACTACGCTTTGGAAGTTATGAATGAATAAAATATTGAAGTTTATTGAAATGTTATGTGTTAAGTTTTAATCTTAGAATGTATAAGTTAAACTTTAAACATTCAAGGAATTGAGTAGTGCTTTAATAAACGTATATTTTAAACAGAGAATGCCTCCTAGAAGAAGACAACCATGCCAACAACCACCCATTTATGGGTCTACTAACAACAACAATAATGAGGCCAACGCTAACCCGTTTCAGCAGTTGGTGACCTTGTTAATAAGAGAACTTACGAATCAGCCGTAAGCTCAAGTTACGACTTTTAAGGACTTCAAAGCGGTTAGACCACCAGAGTTTTAAGGGTCTATGAATCCAATTGAAGCCCAAACTTGGATCATGGAAGTGGAGAAGGTTTTTGACGTTGCTAGAGTTAATGAGGATCAGAAAACCGCATTCGCAACATTTATGTTGAAGTCTGAAGCTAGTTATTGGTAGCAGGCGAATAAGGTTCATGGAGGACAGGGAATAATAGCATGGATAGTTTCAAAGAAATATTTTTCAAGATGTACTTTCTGACGAGTTCCCGGAACCAGATGGAAGTTTTATTCTTAGAACTAAAGCAAGTAACCATGTTTGTGCCAGAGTATGCAGCGAAGTTTAATGAGGTAACAAGGTTTGCTCTGTACCAAGTTAATACAGATGAGCGTAAGGCAAGAAGCTTTGAACAGGGGTTGAAGCCCTAGCTATATAGCAAGGTTTCAATGTTTCACTTAAATATGTTTGCAACAGTACTAGAAAAGGAAATTATCACGGAAGGTGGAAGCGATGCCTTAACTAAGTATAATCAAGAACATAAGAAGAGGAAGAATGAGAGTAAAAACAAGGCTGGTGGAAGCAATAATGGAAGTAATAACTAGAAGAGGAAATGGAATGAAAATTTAAATGCAGGAGGACAGCAAGAAAATCAACAAAAGAAGAAGTTTAAAGCTTATACTACTTGCGGGAAGAACCACACTGGTGTGTGTCTGAAGGGTAAGCGAGTTTGTTTTAATTGTGGCCAGGAGGGTCGCATTGCGCAAAATTGTTTTAGCCCAAAGAAGGGAGCTTGTTTCACTTGTGGGTCGAAGGATCATATGGCACGTGATTGCCCTAGAAAGACAGCGGGAAGTGCAAGTGGAGGCAAGGGAAGCAACAGCGGTGGTACGTTGACTATCACTGAGCCAGTGCATTCAAACTGATCAACTGCTAGAACTTTTAATATGACCGTACAAGATATTGTGTAGTCAAAGGATGTGGATTCAGGTATCATTCCGATCAATGGTATTAATGCTTTATGTTATTTGATTCGGGTGCTACTTGTTCATTTATATCCGATGATTTTGCTAAGAACTTAGATTTGCTTGAGGAAGAATTAGGTTTTCCTTGAAGCATAGAGATTATGAATAGGGAGGTGATTCATGCTAGGTTTATATATAAGAACTGTAGGGTGGATATAAATGGGCCACGAGATGATGGTGGATTTGATACTGATTAAACTTGAGGAATTTGATGTTATACTAGGAATGGATTGGTTATTCAATTACGGGGCAGTAATTGATTGCCAAAAGAAATGTGTTAACCTTATGACTCTGTCAAAGGTGGTGTTTCATGGCAGCAAGTAACCTAGACAAAAAAGTTGTCTGATGGTGATGCAAGCTAAGAAGTTACTAAGACAAGGATGTATAGGATACCTAGCCTACATAGTTGATACTCAGAAGAACACTGTCAAATTGGAAGAGATATCGGTCATTAGAGATTTTGAGGATGTATTTCCAGACGATTTGCCTGGACTTCTGCCGGATTGAGAGGTTGACTTCCTGATTGATCTAGCGCCAAGAATGGCCCCGATATCCAAAACCCCATATAGAATGGCCCCAGTAGAGATGAAGGAGCTGATGGTGAAGTTGCAAGAATTACTAGACAAGAAGTATATTCAGCCGAGCGTATCACCGTGGGGAGCATCGGTATTATTTGTTAAGAAGAAAGATGGATCGATGCGGCTTTGCATTGATTATAGGGAATTGAATAAGGTCACGATTAAAAATAAATATCAGTTACCGAGAATCGATGACTTGTTCAATCAACTAAAGGGAGCTAGGTACTTTTCGAAGATAGATTTAAGAAGTGGATATCATCAATTGAAGGTAAGGAAGGAGGATGTACCGAAACGACATTCATAACTCGGTATGGTCAGTACGTGTTTCTGTTTATGTCATTTGGTTTAACCAATGCACCTGAATTGTTCATGGATTTGATGAGCAGGGTGTTTAAACCTTTCTTAGATAAATTTATAGTGGTGTTTATTGACGATATATTGGTTTATTCTAAAACCAAGGAGGAGCACGTTGAACACTTAAGGGTGACGTTGGAGACATTAAGAAGAGAGAAGTTGTACGCTAAATTTTTGAAATGTGAGTTTTGGTTAGAACGAGTGCAGTTTCTTGGGCATGTCAATGACAAGGACAGAATCTCAATAGATCCATCAAAAGTTGAAGCTGTAATAAATTGGGATCAGCCAAAGACACCGTCAGAAGTAAGAAGTTTCTTGAGATTTGCAGGTTACTATAGGCATTTTATTCAAGATTTTTCCAAGACCGCAACTCCGTTGACGAATTTAACTAGGATGGCAGTTAAGTTTTTTCGACGAAAAAGTGTGAGGAAAGTTTTCAAGAATTGAAGAAGAAAAGTTAATGTTGTTGCTGATGTTTTAAGAAGAAAGGGTCAGGAGAAATTAATGATGTTGACTGCTCAAGAAAAGCTTGTAGCAGAAATGGCCAAGATGGAGTTGGAAATTAAATATCCGATAGAGTCAGATGAAAAATTGTTCCAAATGGGGAGCAGTTCAATTTTGGTGGATAAGGTGAAGAATGCACAACTTCAAGATAAAAACTATGAAAAGATAAAAAGAAAAGTGTCTAAAGGTGAAGAAGACAACTTTAAAGTTGATACAAAAGGGTTACTTCGATTTGAAGGGAGAATTTGGGTTCTGCCAGTACCAAAAATTAAAGAGGAAATTTTAAGTGAGGCTCATAACTCACGATATTCGATTCACCCTAGAAGTACGAAAATGTACCACGATCTCAGACATCTGGTGGTTGAATATGAAAAAGGATGTTGATGAATGTGTGGCAAAATGCTTAACAGTGTCAGAAAGTTAAAGTTGAACATCAAAGGCCAAGAAGATTATTACAACCGTTAGAGATACCGGAATGAAAATGGGAGCATATCACAATGGATCTTGTGGTAGGTCTTCCAATGACTCAACAAGGTTATGATGCGGTCCAGGTGATTGTCGATCGTTTGACAAAGTAGTGACACTTTTTGCCAATCAAGATTAGATTTAACCTAGATCGGTTGGCAAAACTGTACGTGAAGGAAATTATATCAAGACACGGTGTCCCAGTGTCCATTGTATCGGATAGAGATCCACGTTTCACGTTAAATTTCTAGAAACGACTATAGGAATGCTTGGGAACGTAGTTGAGAATAAGCACAGCGTATCATCCGCAAACCGACGGATAAAGTGAGAGGACAATTTAGACATTGGAGGATATGCTTAGAGCATGTATTGTAGATTTTAAAGGAAATTGGGATGACCATCTACCATTGGTTGAATTTGCCTATAATAACAATTATCACGCAAGTATTGGCATGCCACCTTATGAAGAGTTGTACGAAAGGAAATGTAGAACTCTGTTATGCTGGGACGAATTTGGTGAACGTGGGCTATTAGGTCCAAAATTGGTGCAACAAACCTTCAAGATCGTCAAGGTGATTCGAGCAAGATTGATAGTTGCAAAGGATAGGCAGAAGAAATATACTGATCAACACCGACAGAATCGGGAATTTGTTGTCGACAGTTTTGTTTTCTTGAAAGTGTCTCCTTGGAAAGGGAAAATCAAGTTTGGTAAAAAGGGAAAACTAAGCCCCAGATTTATAGGACATTTTGAAGTGATACGACGAGTTGGTGAAGTGGCATATGAGGTAGCTCTACCTCCGGAACTAGAACATATTCATAACATTTTCCATGTTTCGGTATTACGACCATATAAGTCTGATTATAAACATGTTATAGAATATAAACCATTACAGACTAAAAAAGACTTGTCTTATGAAGAAATTTCAGTTCAAATAGTTGATAGGAAAGAGCAGGTTCTTAGAAATAAAATAATACCTTCTATTAAGGTACTTTGGTGGAACCACAACGCTGAAGAAGCTATGTGGAAACTTGAAGACGTTATGATAAAAAAAAATTATCCTTAGTTATTTACTTAATGTCTGTATAGCGATTCTGGGGACAGAATCTTGTTAAGGGGAAGAATGTGACGAATGAATTTATTAAGTTGTGATTCTGGGGTCAGAATTCTTTTAAGGAGGAAAGGATGTAACGAACGAAAAATTTATATGTAATTTAAAAATATTTATTGGGTTAAATAAATATTTTAATTGATTTATTTATTGAGATAAATAAATATGTGATGAAATTATTGTGTAATAATTTAGTTAAAGTGTGTTATAATAATTAAATTAATGTGTGATAATTTTATGATTTAAAGATTTAATTTAATAAAATAATTAAATTAAATAATTTGTTTAATTATTACAATGTGTGTAATGACGATGTTCTAATTTGATTTAATAATTAAATTAGAAATTTAATAATCTATTAAATAAAATTATAATTATTTGGTAAATGATTAATTTGATTTAAGAGTTATATTAATTAGCTAAATAAAGATGTAACAAGGAAACTATATGATAAGAAAATATAAAAATAAGTTGAGGGAGAAGTTTTAGTGTGAAGCCAAACAAAGCCTTGTGGCCTTTGGCATAATACAACTGATAAAGCTTTTGGTTTTTTTACCTGATGACTTAAGTTTGCGCGTAGTGGTATATATCAGTTTACAATATACGTATTATCCTAAGACTAAAGCTAGAAACACAGAGAGTTGGAGAGAAAGTCTGTATTCAGAGAAGAAGGGTGGAGTCATCAAACTTCTTTAAGCTTTTGATCATCATCTTTGTTAGTTTAAACAAAGGATTAAGGGTAATAATCTATTCCTAATTCAAAGTCTTGTTTTTTTAATATTTATTCTCTGTGATTTGGATTTTTGTTGGATTTTTGTTTAAAATGTTGATTATATGTATGTATAATCTCGTAAAATCTTATAGTTATCATCTATAAATAATTTTTAGTGATCAAATTCATGGAATTTTGTTTAAAGAAGAAAATTTAAGTTTATAGTGAAAGTGGCTTATTTGAGACCAAAATTTATGTTCAATTCTTATTGTAATCTGTAAATTGATTTCAGAATATGTTAGTATATTGAATTACAAAAAGAATTCAATTGAAATGGTTTAATTTGGTTAAGAAACGAGGATTTGGTGATTAAATTCGCTAAACATGTTGGAATATGAAGAAAACTAGTAAAAATATGGTTTTGATCCTTTAAAATTAGTTGTGTAACATGTTTATGTTATTAGAATCATGATATGCATGCTTAGTGACGTTGTTAACAAATTTATAGTTTCTGGGTTTGTGGATTTCTGCTTAATTAGGAGAAATTGGATTGATTGGGAATGAACAGTGAAGCAGGGTATGCAGTCTATAGCTTTTGTTTGCGTACCAGCGTAGCTGTACCGGTACCAAAGGCAGAAATGGCACAGCTACGCCTACTGAGCATTCTGGGTATTGAGCATCAGTGCAGTTGCACTGATGCCAGGGCTTGGGGTAGCACAGATGCACCCTCCCCTGAGCAGAAATAGTTTGTTTTTTTAGTTTCAGTCCATGACATGTGGGTCTAACCTAGTCTAAGGTGCATGATAATGTGTTAAATATGTAATGAGGTTCTATAATTAATTGTAAACATGTATTCAATGATTACAAATTATAAAGTTAATAAGTTGTGAAAACTTTAACTTGCTATTTGCTTAAGTCTTGAGATGTGGTTTAAAGGTTACATTGCTATGATAGCCTTATAGTTTCATATTGGTAACGTGACGTTAATTTAGAATCCAAAATTTGAATTGTGTTAACAAGTTGGATTTAAATGAGAACTAAACATGTAGGGTTAGTGTTAGTGTAACTAATCAATATTGAGATTCTAATGGTATATGTAGGATATTTGGCGAACGTTTGTTATAATTGTGCAGCTTACGCACGAGGCAAGTTCCTAAACCTTATTTCTTTATGAAGAGCAAGATATTTATCCTATCTTGTTTATTACTGCTATGCAAGTATTCAAATCTAACTTTTCGCTAAGAAAATTTCTTTATCCTGAACTTGACATTGTTTGTTTAAGATGGCTCAAGTTCTTTATTCTTATTGAGCAAGCTTCTAATCATTGTTTCTTATTAATTCAAAGCTTAAATTTTTATTATTTCGAACGAGACTATCTAATTTCTTTGAAGATAGTTTATTGAATATACAATGTTTTATTCTATTATATATTGTTGTGATTTTATTCTTATCTTAATCATTGTTACTCAATACATAGTTATTTTATCGAACCTCTAATTGCTAATGAACCTTTATTGAAATGACTAGTTCATAGTTGATAAGCGTTCTAAAATTCTAGAACCATTGTTAAAGTTAATCCAAATTAAACTCTCTTTAGTGCAGATATCCTAAGTCAAACTTAGATGAACAACCCTAATATAGGGGATTATGTACGTGTTAGTATTTAGATGTTTGTTCACAATATATGGTACGAAGGGTTGATCCCCCTAAGTACGAAAGAAAAGGTTCCTATAGTCTAAAGATTGTTTAAGGTTGAGGTAGAAATACTTTGTAACCTGGGACACAGTTCATGGTCTTAAGACCCTCAGATATTAATCTTGAACTTGTTTCCTAATCTTGATTCAAAGAACAAGTTCTTTATTATTTCAGTATTCATTGCTTACTCTTATGTTATTTCTATTGTCGTCATTATATCTGTGAACAATTGTTTGCTCACTCTTGCATTTAACACTGCAGCTAAAGTTGAAAAAGTTGACGAGCTGTCTACTAGCAAGGGCAAGGAAAAGATGTCCAAATGATGAAGACTTGTTTGATTTTATTTAATAGAATTTATGTTGTGAAACTTATTTAATTATGTGATTTATTCCCCAGACTTATGTAATAATTTTAGGTTAGATTACCTGGGATTTATTTTAAGTTAATGTAACCCTTTAATAGGGAGGATTATTGTTTAAGTTATTTAAGTTATGTCTTTAACCTTGATTATGGGTAGTTAGATGTAATTGTTTTGGATAGTGAGCACCAAATTCTATCAGAATGAAGTACCCAGATTTGGGGGTGTCACACATCATCAGTGGATCTTGATACCTGCAAGTTTAGTCATTTGTTATCTTAGTACCCATAGATGTTTGGGTCCTTCTATGTTAGTTTTCTTGGGAACCCAAAACTTCTAGACTTTAGGTTGACAATATGCATTAAAATTATAATAACAGTATAAAGCTCCTATATCCATATTCATAACAATTATAGCATTTAATATGTTGTATGGGTGACTGTGTCTGTGTGTGTGTGTATGTGGACATCTTCTCACTTGAAACTTAAGTGGAGGATATGATTTTTCTTCTGGGTTAAAATTCCTACTTCCACATTGTTATGAGATTTTGAATTTTCGTAGAGTAAGAACCAGCTCTACGATTTGCACCTGGTTGGTTCGTGGAGTTATGTTTGCCAGACTCTATGACCCTTTGGGGTACAGTTGTAAATTTGATTTATACTCTATGTTTTAAAAAAACCATAGAATAGTGTGTGACCTATTATTCTTTGGAACATTAAACTGGTCAATAGAAGTTGAGTAACTTGAAATACTCAACTTAGCAACCTCTTTGGATTTCAAAAATATAACACCTCTATTGAAAGGAGAGGTAGTTTCTGTAACGATCCGAAATTTCAAATTGTAATTAAAATATTTATTGAGTTATATAAATATTATTTGAGGTGTTTATTGTTAAATAAATATTTATTGATGTGATGGTCGTTAATAAATATTTGTAAATCTAAATTTATTAGATAAATTTCTAAATTAAATTAATTTATAACTTAGAGATTTGTATTATAACATTAGGTGTTATATTGTGATTAATAATTTAAAATGGTATATTAAATTATCAAATAAAATTATAACATGAAATTATAATTTTGTGGTATTTGATAAAATGGGAAATATTTATTTAAAATATAGTATTTAACTAATTTATGGAATAATGTTGGATATGGAAATCCAAGTAAATAATATGTGAACTAAAGTGTTTATGTAAATAAATTAAAAAGGGTTTAATTTAGTTTTTGCCAACCAAGGCTTAATATATTAATTCTTTAAAATTTAAAGGGTTTTGCCAAACAAAGCCTTATGGCTTTTGATTTTCTAATTTTTGAAATTAAATAAAATAAATAATATAAATAAAATAAATAAAATAATAAATATAATATATGTATAATATATACGTTTATCGTAGTAACTCATGTTACTTATTATGAGTATTAAGACTATATCAGTTTTGTATTATATCATTACGCATATTAGTTGATTTTTTTTGGCTAAGTTTGAGAGCTTCAGAGAGAATTGAGAGAGAAGTTGCGAGGGAATTGAGAGTCTTAAGAATTTTCACAGCAAATTCCTCTGATTTTTAGCAAGGATTATCTTAGAAATTGAAGGTATGTTTCATAATCTCTATATTATACGCATGTATATGTGTTTGACGGCAAAATTCTATATACTCTGTGAAATCAAATTCATTAAATTGTTGTTATACAATGAGATAATTGTGTTTATATGTGTTGTGATGGTTGAGGCTGTATGTAAACAAGAGTTTGCTATGCTAATTGCAGTTTAGAAGTAGGAAATTTTTGACAGTATATGTATTTTTCATATGGTTCATGAAAAGTATCAATTTTAGTGGCCAATTAGTATGAAAAAAATTATAAATTGAAGCTTGTATATGTTAGTTCATTGAGATACGAGCATAACGTAATTTGAATGAGGTGATTTGGCCAAGTATTGAATTTACAGTGATGAATTTTGTAAAGGATGTCAAGAAAATTGAGTTTTTCATGAAAACATGAAAATTGAGAAATTAAAATAGTTTTAGTTGTTGTTAAATTGTACTAAGTGGTTGAATATGTTAGCAATCATGTTTATAATAGTTGTATATTTATTTTACGTGTTAATTTCACTATTTGATGGGTGAAATTTGTGTTTGTTGGGATAAAGTCGGCTACTGTTCATTAGCCTTCTCTGCGTCTGTCTGTGCACCAGCGTAGCTGCGCTGGTGCCAAGGCAAAAAACGGCGCAGCTGAGCCAGTCCCAGGCCTTTGTATGGCGCAGCTGCGCCATACCCTGGTTTGAGGTTCTGACTTCTGCTGCTGCTGCAAACTTGGGAAAGCATCATAACATGGTCTGAAATTATGTTAGCATGTTAAATGTGTAATGTTAAGGATAACATAACATAGTGAATTATGGTTAGTAAGTTCAAAGTTGTAAAAATGATTAGTAAATCGAGAACGCGTTATGTGATAACTTAGTATACACAATGAACGTTAGATAAGTGTTGTGAAGTATAACACTTGGAATTTCTGAAATGTAAGTGGTAATGAAAGACTTGTGCTTCAATGATAAGTTTAGATAGAAGTGTACATATTTTGGTATGTTAGCATATCTAATAGGTATTGTGGTTCTAAAATTATGTGTTGGTGATCGTGAGTTTAATTTTATAGCTTACGCTCAAGGCAAGTTTCTAAACCCTATCTTTTTACATTGAGAAAGTTTTCTAACTCTACACTTTCGTTGAGTTAGTTCTATTATTACATTGTGTAACTTTATTCTTTTGATTGAGCAAGCTTTTTATCTTAACTGTTATTGAATAAGTCAATTGTTCCTAAAATTCATTCGAGCAAACTTTAACTCTATTGTTATTTGAAATTCTCATTTGATTGATTCATTCTAACTTGTTTATAGTTAAGCAAGTTTCTTAAGTTCTATTATTGTATAATGAACGCAGTTTTTGAGCTCTTGTCTCTATTATTGAACTGTTTTAATTCTTTGCATGAGTTAATACCATGTTGGGCAAGTTTTTAGTTTTTAGCTTGCTATCAGATAATGTACGTTCAGTAATTTCATTTCTAATGTTATAAGACTCTAATCTTAGCTTATTTACTGTTCAAGCAAAGGTTAACCATTTTATTTATTTTATTGAATACTTATGCTCTATAGTTATTTCAAGCATGAGTTTAATATGTATAATCAATTCATTTATGCTTCTCAATTGATCTATGTTATGTTGTTATTAAACATCTGTTGTGATTATCAAACACTATTGATTCAACTAGTCATCTAGTTGATGTTCGTTAAACTTCAAATTACCCTTGAAAGCGTATCCAAACCAAACTTTCTTTGATGCGAACTTGTACTCTAAATACTGAGATGAACAACCCTATTATTATTAAGGGATAATTTACGCTTAGCGTTAAAATGTTTGTGCACAATACATTGTACGAAGGGCTGATCCCCCTAAGTACGAGGAGTTCTTATAGTCTTATGATGGTTAAAGTTGGAGTTGAAAGATTACTCGCAACTGTGGACATAGTTCATGGTCTTGTGACCCTCAGTTATATATATTCCATATTTTGGATTTCAGTTTTTGATTATCATTGTTAGAGTATTATCATTGTTAGAGTATTTCATATTTATATACTCATTGCAGCTAAAGTTGAGAATGTAGATGAGCCTTTAACTAGCAAAGGAAAGGAAAAAATGTACAAGTGATGTTGATTTGTACTTTTGATTACTGTTATGATCATAGACTTTTAATAATGATGTAATGTAATAATTTAATTCCGCACTTGAATGATGTTTAAAGGTTAGATAACCTGGGATGTTTTGAATTTAATAATGTAACCCTATTTAAAGGGAGGATTATAGTTTAAATATTATTAATTTGGGCAGATAGTATGAATGTATGGATAGTGAGCACCAAATCTTGTAGGAATGAAGTACCTAGATTTGGGGGTGTCACAATTTCCATTGAGTTTTCCATATCCGAAGTAGAAGATAAATCTCCAAATTTCAGACCTGATCTATCAGAGATAGATCTCTGACTGGTGATTAGTTAGTTCATAGGTGAGAACGAACACTTTCACATTAAGATTGCCATTTCTAACTTTTCTTTCTTAGAGGTAAGAGTAGACTTTATGTATGCATTATCTTCAGATATCTTTCTCAAGTTTTCATTCTCAACCTCAAATATGGATAGAGAGACAGTGTTTCGTAGAGTAGTTTCTAGCTCTACTTGCATTTTCTTTTTCTCATTTTGAAAAAGAGAATGATCCTTTGATAGAACACTAAGCCACTTCATATATTGATGCAAAATATATATTATATCATACACAACTATTTTATGATCATCAATATTATCATTAGGAGAGTTGAAGGAAAATACTTCACCGGTTTCGATCTCTCGACAATCAGTGGTTCTGTTTAAATCTTTATCTATTTCCATTAGGCAAAGATTAGCTACTTGAGGATCCTCATCAGCTTCATCATGATCATCATCTGCTACAGCTTCAGATAGAACTTTTGAGACTTCTTCATAAACCTTTTTAGAGTAATCCATTTGAATCATCTTTTGACTTCAGAAAAACTCTTTAACCAAGGCTCAATCTCACAAGTAAACAGGTTACCATGGAACTTCTTAACAGACATATCAAATAGATTCTTTGATTCACAGTTGACGGAGATCTTGGAATCCCATATACTTTAAAAAAAACTCTCATTAACTTTATGTTCAGATTATTATTGCGGCAGAACTTGCCATAGGCTCTTGGAACGTTGAAAAGCATATTAAATCTTTCATATGACGTAATGATGCATTCTTCAAAGACATGAGAGAACAACATTTAAATGTTCGTAAGAACCTGTTCTGATATCACTTGTTGTTTTCTAGAGGTACACGAGAGATATAGACAAGGGAGTTGAATAGATCTTTTAAAACTTTTCAATTAATTAAAGATGTATTTCCAAATAATCAGTTAATTAAGAATTATTATGCATAAGCGAAATATACTTTGGAAAATCCCCTTAAAGATTACGGAAATCTCAGTTTCAAATTTAGTTATAAGCCACTTAGCAAATATAACATATATAATACATAATGTAAATGACATAAAGTAAATAACACAAGAGGTTTTAAGTGTTTCGAAGATTCACAGATCTCTTACAACAGAACCACTAAGGTTCCTTCGAGTCACTAATTCTTGGTAATTCGGTCACACGAATCAGGTCACTTAGACCTACACTAGTCACTTAAATTTGGACAAAAGTCATTAAGACAATCAATTTTATGTTTGTTGATAGATGTTTGATGTGATGCTAAGATGACATTAAAGCTCATTCTTCTTCTAGTACTTAGAAGCTTTGAATGAGATCATCTTCAAGGTGTTGTTGATCTTTGCATTGAGGCTTAACTACTTCTGGTACTCAACAGCTTTGAATGATCATCCTTGATGTGTTATGAAGCTCTTCAATAAGGCTCGACATCTTCTATTACATAACAACATTGAACACATCTTGAGTCATAGAGTCAAACTACTCTACTTCTTCATCAGTTCAGATTTTTGTGTAGTCTTGGTGATTTGCAAAGTGGCTCTTGCTTTTGGCCTTCTGATATGCCACTCTATTTTCACCGCTATCAACGACCTCTTGAATTTCAATTCTTGAGGTCATTTATAGTCTTCCAAAAGACTTCCAATTGTGAAGTGTCCGTTGGAGCATTTAGGGTACATATACCTTTGAATTCTTAATGTTGACTTTATAGAATTGTTGTGTCAGATGTTTTTTGACTTGGACTTGTCACATTAATCTTCATCTTTACATACTAACTGATAGTTGTCTCTTTCAACAAACTAGTTGTTTAGACATAATGTTCTGACCTTTGATTTTGATCAAGGATGCATTGTTGTATACCTCGAGACCTTCAATTTAGAAACCTTCCATTGTCAGTCTTCTTTGTCAGACATAACTTTACTCTATGATTATGACTTAATTAATTCTCTATTATCTACTTTGTTGTATGCTCTACAATTTAGTGTTCTATGATGCTTGGGTAGACTTGGCAGACTTCTCTTTATTCTCTGAATGCTTTAGCAACTCTACGATGTCGAAGACAACTCTATGATCTGGCTATCTCTTTGTCGCTTTACAATACCAGTTGCTGCTCTACGAAATTAAGGTTACTCTACAAACTGATTTATTCTTTATGACCAGGCAGAGTACCTTTACAAATTAGCCTTTATAGAGCCATTCTAGAGATTCCTTATGATTAGGTATATACTCATCATTCTTAGAGTATACTTCTTTGATCAGCCTTCTTTTATTCGATTTCAACTTATCTTCATGACACATTAGAGAGTTGTACGATCATTTATCTTATGCATTTTAATAAATGAGCTAACTCTATTATTCATGATGACACTACGAATAGGCAAGCTAACTCTGTGATGTTGGACCTATCAACTATACATAGAAAGCTTCAATAAGATCAACCTAACAGATTTAATCTTTCTATCCTAAGCCTGTGTACATATGTTTCTCAGATAAGGACTTTAAAAAATTTATCAGTACAAATATACCTTAATCATATTCATCATCAGATAAAGTTAATTCTATTAGATTAACCTAACAATCTTGACCTTCTATTCCAAGTCCTTATACAATTATGACTTTAGTAAGGACTTTACAAAACTTACTGGTGCAAATATACTATAATCATCAGATCATATAAAGTAACATTTAACTAGATCAACTCAATAAGATCAATCTAACATATTTGATCTTTCTATTATAAGTCCTTGTACATTCATCACGTTATTAAGGACTTCACAAAACTTACTTATACAAATATACTTTAACCAAGTTCATCATCAAATCTTATACATAGATTCCTAACACTCTCATATATATATTTTCCTAACATAATTTTACATGGATTACCAATAAAAAGTTGTGGGTTACCCAAAGGTGTTTGGTTACATTTTTCGTTGACAAGCTTAAAGATACCGTTATATGTAACGTTCTACCCTTTAAGGTTTGTCATATTATCTTAGGGTGTAAATGGCTATGGGATCGTCATATGATACATGATGATTGTGTTAATATCTATTTAATTATCAAAGGTAATACCAAATTCACTATTATTTGTGCTTTTGACATGCCAAATTTGAAGATTTCAAAGACTTCCTTAGTGATTTGATATGATTGTTATTGTGTTGATGTTCATAATTTGATGGAATCTAATTTTTTTTCAGCAGAGGAGAACTGATGTAGGACGAGCCCGTGAAAGTTGGTTAGAACAATATAAAATGCTTTGGTAGCCAATATAAAATGCTTTGGAAGCCCGCGAATTAGAAATTGTTTGAAAGCCCGTGACTTAGAAGTTGCAGTTATCTTATTTAATTTGTAGTTATCTTATTAGAGTCCAATTTAGGTTAGAAAATTTATCTATGAGTATTATAAATAGTGATGTACTTCATTATTTTAAGACATTGAATAATTAGAATTGATTGAATTTTGTGTGAGATTATATGCTTGATATTTATCCTTCATCCCAAATTCTCGTCCCCATCATTTTGGTATCACAGCACAACCCCACAACCATCTTTTGCCGCCCATACCTTTGTCCCAAAATCATTGTCACATCATTATCATGACAATACAAACTTAATAATAAATTATTATTTTTTCCTCTTCTGTACCGCATCATTCTCCTCGCCTTTGAAAAAAGTCATCCTCGAGTCTTAAATTATCGAAGAATAATAAACCACAGTCTATGAGATACATTCTAACAAAACATGTGCAGTCGATGTTTATTGAGCACAATTTTTGGGAATAGTATTTTCATAAGCAAAAAACTAGATGCAACTTTGAACTCGAATACAAAATTTGGCATAAGAAAGCAACCTTTTTGTACCTCAATTGTGTCTTTCTTTTTTGTGTTTAACCTCTTAGTTAACAGGAATTCACCTTTTGTATTGCACTTCCTTTAATGCAAACCACCTTTGAATCTTTAACTGATACAACATACATAACTTCAGCCACTTTAAAATCCTCACAAGTCTCACCATGTCAAAATTATTGTTCTTGAAGAGTCTCACTGAATCCAATTTTATTTGTAGGGTCTTGCATCATAGGTTTGACATTCGTGTTAATTCCTTGACCACATGTTGGAATTGTGGCAATGAATTTTGAGATATTTGTGTAATTTGTTATAAGTGTTGCAATGAATTCTTCTATTCTTCTAAGACGGTCCTCCCAATTATAAATCACCATAATTGAAAAAAAAACACTGACTTTTTTTTTACTACCCCAAAATAGGTAACAAACAAGGAAAAATAAAAAATTCTGAAAATTTCAATATAATACCCAAAAAAATTATAAAAATTAATAGATAACATTTAATTTCATATTTTAAATATATTAATTAGACCTTTTCTTTTAGTTGGGTCAACTAGTCATTTAATCTGTGTGAGCTAATTAAAATTTAATTTAGTAAAATATTTGGGCCTTAATATTAATTTAATCCAATTAAAAGTTAATTAGGGCAAGACAATTTTAGTTAATAAACAACTAGCCCTAATTTTATTTCATTATACTAATTGAGGGAAGAGATCAAAATAGAAGCGGCGACAGCAAGAATAGAAGAGAAAAGAGATTGACAAGTCCAGTCCAGCTACAGATATGAGGTAAGAAAATTAAACCTTTTATTATTATTATTATTATTATTATTATTATTATTATTATTATTATTATTATTATTATTATTATTTCCATGCATATAGGTTATGCGTATGAACTATTTGAATTCTTTATTTTTATCGTGTAAGATATGTAAAAACATATATGAATGAGCGGAGCAGTAAAATAAAAGAAATAGTATGAACTTTGAATTCCAAGTACCTATATGAGATTTAATATTCTTCCACCCACCTTATTATTGTTGCTATTTGGATTCAGTTTGGGTGATATATATATATATATATATATATATATATATATATATATATATATATATATAGATATATATATATATAAATATATATGTAATTTCACTTGTTATTAATTTGCTGAAATATTCTCCGTTCTTGGTGGGAAAAACATCTCACTAAAGACGCTAGGATATTTTAAAATTCACTGGGAGCATTTTTCACGCCAAATGCCTGGACGTTCCATTCATAATGGTTGAATGGAGTGGTGAATGCTGTTTTGTAACTATCATCAGGATGGATGACAATTTGCTAGAAACCAGATTTAAGGTCGAATTTGCTAAATATTGTGGCATTACTTAGTCTGTTGATTAGGTCTTCTTTATTAGGAAGGGGGTACCTAATCCATTCTAAGACCTTATTCAATGGTTTATAATTGATTACTAGAAGAGGAACTCCACGTTCTTTCTCTACTTCATTATTGACATAGAAGGCAGGGCAAGACCAAGGGGATTTACTAAATTTAATAAGACCTTTACTGAGGAGATCATTGATTTCTTTTTTGCATAATTCCATTTGTTCATGATTCATTTGAATAGGCCTGGCCTTAGTAGAAATTAAATGTTCTTTAAATTCTGTAGCATAAGGGAGCCTAACTATATGCTTCTTCCTATACCAAAAGGCATTGGGAGAATCTGAACAAAGATTATCTTTTAAATAGACATTTAATTCTTCAATTTTTTCTTGAACCTTTTTATTCAAAAGTTGTTCTTCAATATGTTTATATTTAATTTCTTCTTTTAAGAAATTCAAATGTGTTGTTTTACAATTTAATAGATTCAATGATTTAGAGATGGATTCTTCTTGTATGAATTTTAAATCTCTCTCTTTAGGTTTAATAAGAAACTTAAATGTTATTTTCTTTTCTAAGTGTCTACAGCTTAGACCTTCATTACTAGTAGTAAATGGATAAAGTAAATATATGAATGGTAACCCTAAAATGACTTTATCTGTAAGATTACGAATCAAAACGAATGATGTTTTGAAACACATATCATCCTGACAGATATGTACTTTAGGTAATTTATATTTAATTTCTATTTGACTACCATTAGCCGAGTTTAATCTTTCATTGGTTTTTCTAAAATAGTTGGTTGGGATTAAACCTTCTTGTATACAGTTTAAATCTGCACCTGTATCAACTAGAGCAGAAAGCTGTATAGAGAAGCTCTTATCAACAACCAGTTTAATAGAGATATACCATTTTTGAATGGTAATACTCCAGATGATTCTGGTTCACTATGATTCTCATCACTGGAAGAAGAATCGTTAATTTGGAGATCCGACCTTTTATCATCAAGATCTTTTCTTAAGTTAGAAACTTCTAATTTTAAATTAGCAATTTCCTTTTTGAGCTTATTGACTTCCAGGTTTAATTCTGGGAGAGTGATTTCCTTAACAGGAGTTTTAAATCTTTCTAAAGTTTTTTGAGGCTAAAAATTGGTTTTTCTTTGGCTTTAATGAATTTCTCATTATTATCCTTAGTTAATAAATCTCTTAATTGTTTACTATACTGAGCTTTTAATTTAGGATCAGTAATTTTACTAATTAGATCAATTAACAAAGAACTTTCTTCATCATCTTTGTTAATTACATTAATTCTTTTTGTGCAACAGTGCTCATTGCAATTGTCAGCACAAATAGTGACTTCATCATTGTCACTGCTGGATGGATTATTAGTATCAGATGAATTAGAGACAATAGGACTTTCATCACTATTATCTTTGTTTTCAATTGTCATAAGTTCTAGTATATGTTCAGTATCTTCACTAGAGATATTTAATTGATTTAATTTTTGTTTTATTTTACACTTATTTTTATAATGACCCTTTTACCCACAATCGTGGCAAACAATTTTACTCTTATCATATTTTTTGGACTTAGATTTTTTAATATGCCTTTTATTTGTAGTTATAGGTTTATTATAATAATTGTCTTGCATTTTTTCTTTGTGGTGAATTCGCCTTTTTCTATGATGTTTAATATTTTTGTGAGACTCAATATGTTTATGCTTATGCTTCCTTCTGGAAGGAGCAATTGGGGGTAAACAATATTGTTCACAAAACGTACCTAATTCATATTTAGCTTTTTTCTTATCTTTACTAGCTTGTTTGGCTAACTTGAAATCAATACACATTTTTAATCCAATTTTTTTAATATTACTAATTATATCACCATACGTTAAATTATCATAATCAATATATCCAAGATTTTTACCTAATTCTTCTCTGACTTTATGAGCAAATAAAGAAGGTAAACCGTTGATGAATTTTTCTTTCCAGAACGGTTTATTACTGTCATTGCGTAACATAACTCTGGAAGTAAAAACATCTTTGTACCATCTAAAGTCACTTAGAGTGGGACAAGTGAGATTACTTAACCGATCGTGAATTCTCTGACAAGTGTTTAATTATGGTAAATATAAGTGTATTAAATTAACAAAAAAAAAATATAAGTGTATTAACTCTATCAGGTGGACCGATACCAACATCTTCGTTGAAGATAGGGTTACCGTCATCATCCAGTTGAACTGCATGAATTATTGATATCCTAGCGTCTTCAGTGAGATGTTTTTCCCACCAAGATCGGAGAATACCAGTAAATCCACTGACAAGTAATTCAACAATGTCGGGTTGAGACAAATTATTGAATTTAGTGATATAACTGTTTGCTACCATTGACATATGGTTTAACTTGTTTAAAATTTCTTGTTCGCTGAACCCATCAATATTCCATTCATAAATCTTATTAGATGAAACTGAGAATTGCTTATCTAGATTTCTCTCTTCAAATTGTAAATCTGGAGGAGTAGGTCTAGAGTACCAATACCTAGTTATGCTTGTATTTTGAACTGTTAATTAGTTTAATTGATCATTAAAGTTTGTTATTGAATCAGAATCAGTATCAGGTTCTTCTGAATGGTTACTGGATTCAATATCATTATTAATAGCTTGATCAATTATGGCTATCGTACCACTCGGACCAGGCTCATTTTTTAGTTTCTTAAATAATTTATCAATAAATTTGACTAAATTATCATCATCAGATGGTAGTCTTAATTTGTATCTATTTTCAGGCAATTTTATTAAGGGGTGTTCAATTTTTGAGTCGGGTTTTTTAATAATGGATTCTTCGAATTTTTCTTCAATTCTATCCAACTGTTTTCCAACAGTTGCTAGATACTGGTTGCTAAAATTTAGTTGTTCAATAATTATTTTATCATTGTTATTAGCATCTGAAATTTTAAATGGACTAGCTACAACCGAAGTGTTTTTAACTGAGATTAGAACAGTTTCTAAAGGAGGATGACTAGATGAAACTTTCGATTTATCTTCTTTAGTCCATTGGGTTTTAGTAATTACATTACATTTATTCTGGAATTGTTCGTACCAATCATAAAATGAAATATTCATACTTTCATTTTTAATAAATCTTTTTCATTTATTGACTATCTTATCACGTTCTTTTTCAGTTGGGTGATTAGATCTAAATAAATGTCTTTTTTCTTTGTTATCCTTAGAATTAAAATCTTTTACTAGCTCATCCCATTTTAAAATAAATTCTTTTTTGATGACTCTTAATTGATTATTAATAGGAATGTCAAAGTCTGACTGAGTAGGCATCACAGAAGAAGTGAGAGAAGAAGAGCTTTCTTCTTCTACTAAATCTTTATGAGCATAGCATGGGTGACTAGTTTGTCCTTGATTAAGAATACCCTTTAATTTAATATCATTAATTGAAAGATTACTAAGAACTTCAGTATCTCTTCTAGAGTAAGAAGAAGGGGCTGAAGAGCTAGTAAAATCCTCAATAATGACAAGTCTTCTGGTACGTTCAAAACTTATTTTGACAGTACCGTCAGAAAATTGTTTAACATTTTCAATATTTAATAAATTATTGACAATAGGTTGTTGAGGTATTTCATTAGGTAAAGTCCACTGACTGGGGAGAGTAATATCCTTCCAGAGAATTGTTCTCGGAACTTGAATATTAGCATCAGTAGTCGAACTTTGGATTAATACTGTTAAATCTTTAGGACTTTTATTTAAAGCATGAACATTTAAATTTGTTTTCATTGTTTTATAATAAATTCTATAAATTAAAGCAATCGGCTGAGATCCCTCAATCATGTGAGTGATTTCGCCAGAGGTTTTAATATTTAATGTTAAAGCCTTTAATAAATGTTGATCACTAAGACTTAGGGTAAAATCAGGAAAATAATTAAAATGGACTGGACCATTGTGTAAACTAGATTCCATTACACCTATTATACTGGGGTGATAATTAAAAAATCTAGCATCTCTAAGGCAGAGATAGATGCATGAATTAATTCCTTTGATATTTAATGGTTTAACAGCAACTTGAACTAGACCAATATGAATAAAATTGTAACCCTTTTTCCTATGTTTTTAATGACATCTGGGTCAAGGAGACTACAATTTTCATACTCTTTATTAATTGCATAAACTTTTTCTACTGTTTTGACATTGTAATCTGTCTTAAAATTATCAAGGAATGTTGACTGATAAATTTCTTTTGGAGAAACTCTTGGGATATTCCAATTATGTAAGGCTTTACAGATATTTTCATAACTATGAGTTTCTTGGTTAACTATGTCAGGAACAGGGGGTAAAGTTGACCGATAACTAGATGAAGAGTTGGATCTAAATAACCTATCCATTATACCGTTTAGAACTAAATTTCACTCTTTATCTTCCATACAGACCCTCTTACCTTAAGTAGACTCATACCCATAACCAAATACCCAACACTGCTCACACAAGAGACTTACCGGGGTAGAAACGATGAAGGGTGGACTACAGTAAGCTAGGTGACGTCAGATACAGAATAAAAAGGAAGTTCAAAAAGATATGAATAAGAGGAGGTTAATCAGATATTTCTCAGCAAATAGATAACAAACAACTTGTTATCTATTTGCTGAAATAGTTTTTCACTGGATAATTGATTTGGTATCAATTATATAATATATATATATATATATATATATATATATATATATATACAGAATTGATCCTGTCCGGACTACCGGACAGGCTTAAAATGCGGAATTTTTTTTTTGGTCAGGTCCGGGAGTCCGAACCTGATCCGACCTATATATATATATATATATATATATATATATATATATATATATATATATATATATATATATATATATATATATATATTACTGCTGTGCATCATAAGTAATAATATGAGTGATATGTTAGTTTAAAAGTTTAAATATGTGTATAATAATAATAATAATAATAATAATAATAATAATAATAATAATAATAATAATAATAATAATAATACGAGCTTTAGAAAAAGTAAATTTATAATTAGTAATTTAACGCATAGTTTATTAATTTATTTTGTTAATTTGTGTAATTAGTTCGAACGTAGGGAATTTAAAGAGTTACATTTGGAATATAATTTTGGGTATTACATTACTTAATCTAGGTACGGATTTCGTACTCTTTCAACGATTCTCTTGTTAAATTTGATTTGTTTGTTTTGTTCCTTGTTTTGAGTTTCGTTATTATTTCACATAATTATTTCTTGTAAAATTCATATAATAGTTTCATTTTGGAGTTGATACATAGGACTCGTATTTGTACTCATTAAACCTAATGTCTAGTATTTATTTTTGATAATTGTAGAGCGGTACATGTTGTTACTTTCTTTTTGAGATATTATTTTTATGATTCGATTTGGTTCAATGTGTACATATAGAATCTTTTTGTTGATATTATGTCGCATATGTTGTGACATGATATTTTTGTTAGAATATATTGTAGGGTATACCTGAGCTATAACCACCTGTAGGGGTACCACATGCACGTTCTCTCGATACCGAGGCATGACACCTTCCATGACGGTGTGATCAGTCCATGGCGTCTCCATTTTTTGCTCTAATGTCCATTTGGTGTTTTGTTGTGGGAGGTGTATGGGTCGATCCTAATTTTTTGTCCTGTTATGCAGATTGGTGATGTTTGTGCCAAACACGTCTTTCGATTTTACATACATTTGGATTCACAGTTCAATGTGTGTAACTTGCTTGTGTGGCATTATTTGACTTGCCTGTGTGGCAAGGTATATTTCTGTTTTGTTTTGAGCTCGGTATGAAAAACACCCAGCCATTTGATTTAGACTATTATTTCATTGTTTTAGTTTTATTCATTTCGGTTCATTTTAGTTCATTTAATTGAGTTAGTTATTTCGTTTCATTATTCTTTTATTCTATATTTGTACTAGACATTTAGCTCATGCTGCGTTTTTCTTCTAGTAGGTAATCAGGGGGATCAAGGGAAAATGTGATGAGAGCTCCCTTTTATTTGGATGTTTAGATATATTCTTTTTAGTTTGTGATACATTCATTTGTTCGAAATTATAATAATTATCTTAGATTGTGGTTTGAGCTAGTGTGGCATTTATTATGGTTTGACTTGTGTTATTTATGAGATATTGGGATTATTCTTTTATGGCTTAGAGCCTTATTAAAATTTCATCAGTTTTGTTATTTTTTGGGTAACCTCTCTTTCTATTTCGGAAAGGGGGTGTTACAGAGTTGGTATTAGAGCTTAGGTTTTTTCTTGTTGGAAACCTATTTAGGTTTGACCTGTGAATTATGGGTAAATTTCTTGGTTAAGTTTTGTTCAGTTTAATTTTTTGTCCAGCTATCATATCAGCTATATTCAAATCTATCTCTAATCTATTTCGTTATCTAGTCGTTGATTTCTTTCTTAGATAGCTTGTACATCCGCTAGAGTTGTTGGGAGGCGAGGTAATAATAGGGGAAGAGGTGAGGGACAGCCAAATGAGAAGCCTAATGATTAAATTAATGCTCAATTGGCTACCTTGGACAATCAAGCAGTCAATCAGGCCTTACCACAATTGGTGGTACAGGTTGTACAGGTAATGCAACAGCCGCCAAAAATTTTTGAGTAGGGGAACCAGGGAAATAATGGTTTGCAGGCAAACGAAGAGGAAGGGAATACAGCTGGTCTTGATGAGCCAGTGGTTCCAATATATGTATGGTTGGAAGGATTTTAGAAGCAGAAACCACAATCATTCATTTCAGCTCCGACTCTAATTGATGCAGAGAATTGGATTGATCACCTAGAGAAGATATTTGATATGTTGGGGTGCTCGGATAATCAGAGAGAATTACTTACAGCTTACAAGCTATAGGGGGATGCATAGAGGTGGTGGAAAACGATGAAAGTAACAAAGGGTGATGGTTATGCTGAGGCAATTAGTTGGGCGGAGTTTTGTGAGATCTTCTATCAGTAGTACTTCCCAGCTACTGATAAAGAGGCCTACGCTAGAGAGTATCTGTCTATTCGGCAGAATGATGATGAGTCCATCACAGATTTTATGACGAGGTTCACCAGGTTGGCAGGCTTTGCAGGAACCTCTGCAGGGACTACAGCGGAACAGGCGGAGAAGTTCAAGTGGAGGACTCATTATAAGTATCGGCAGCATCTCATTAACACCAAGTTTGAAGATGTCTCAGTTGTGGCTAATGCAGCCAAGAACATTGAGATGGAGCGGCAGGACTTTCAGTCTTTTAAATCGGAAGGGAGTCAAAAGAGAGACAAAGATGACCAGCATGGTCTAGCTTCGAGTCAGCATGGGGAGAATCAGGGTGGTCATTGGAACAGGAACCGTGGTGGCCAGCAAGGGCAGTGGCGTGGCCAGAATCAAAATAGGGGTTATCAGCAGATGCCTCAGTAATGGCAGAATCGTCAGCTTTAGCTACCTTAGTATGGTCAGAATCGTCAGCAGTGGCAAAATCGTCTGCAGGGGCAGAATCATGATCGTTATCCGGAACCAGTTGGTGGGGGTAACCCAAATCATATTCTGATAGCTCCTTGTGCTACTTGTGGGGGTCTTCATCCAGGGAGACAGTGTAATAAAGTTACCGGTGCATGCTTCTTGTGTGGATAGATATGTCACATGGCTAGAGATTATACTGGGCCACGTGGTAATGGTGGAGGTGGTGATAATGGTGGAAATGGAGGTCAGCGTCAAGGTGGTCGAGTTTTTTCCTTAATATATAACCAGCCGGCAGGTGCGCCAAGTACTATTTTTGGCATTCTTTTAGTTGGAAATCGTGAGGATTCTATTTTGTTTGATATTGGTTCTACTCATTCAATTGTTGTTCCGTCCTTTGTTCGATACCTGGGTGTGCCATCTCAGTTATTAGATTTTGTTTTGTCTATTGCTACCCCGATTGGGACTTCTGTTGTTATCTTTAATTTGTATCGAGGGTGTCCGATCAGTTTTGGACATAATCTTCGTAGGGCTAATCTTCTTCCGATGTGTATGCACGATTTCGATGTCATTCTTGGGATGGACTGGTTGGATAAGCACTAGGTCACTATTGATTATCATGCGAAGAAGGTTATATTTGGATATATATGTGAAGTCTCTATGATGCCCCCAAATTCAGGTACTTGAAACCCGAATTCAGTGCTTCACGATACCATTTCTTTGAGCGGAATAATAATAATATTTTCATAAATATCAAATTTAATTTACATATCAGAGTTTTCTAAATCCCATGTACGTGACCTTATAACATTTCATTATATGATAGATAATAAATAACATCATCTTATTTAAGTCTAGCTATTATATAAGATAACACAAACTTATTCTGACTGCTTTCTTTTCCCTTTATTCCTGGCAGAGCCCTCTGGCTGGTCATACTTAATTGAAAACATTTAATTTAAGCAAGGATGAGCATTTGAGTGCCCAGCAAATAATAACAATTATAAATATTAACTGGAAGGATTAAATGTTTTCTTTGTACTACCCTTCTACAACAAATCAAAAGTTGTGAAGTAATCTAAACCAATAATAATAACATTACAACTCTCTATCAAATTTTTGAAACTACGTACTGACTATAAATAGGGTTAAGGTGACATACTATGAACATTATTCTCAATTTTCGAATAGGTTTAGCAGAACTTCATCCGTAAACCGTCATAACTTACGGGCACGGGGGGTGATCAGCTCGTTATGCCCTGTATTGATCAATACTACATGCAAAAACGATATTATCGTTCACTTTATCCGCCTTGGGCGCATAAAAGTTTTCCCTTGATCGGGATGTTCATACTTAGTCTGGAATCCGAACAAAGATAATTTGATTGGATACAAAATAGAAAAATAATAGTTCAATTTTAGAAATTAAATTTCCTAATTAGATTAGGGTTTCTAATAACTTGTCAATAAGGATTTATATTTCCTAATTAACATTGCTAATTACGCAATTAGGGTCAAAATCACAGATTAGAGTTTATAACCCACTAATTAGGGTTTCTGATAGAAAATAAATTTTCTAATTTTAGAAATTAAATCTCGTAATTAGATTAGAGTTTCTAATTACTCATAAATTGAAATAATTAGGATTAGAGTTTCCAAATTAGCATTGCTAATTTTAGCAATTAAATCCACAATTGAGCATTAGTGTTTCTAACGGAACAATTTGGGTTCTAAAAATTGGAAATTAGGGTTTGCTAATTATTTAACCTTTACCCTAATTAGTACTTAATTAATAGCACTAAAGCATTAAAATTCTCTGTTATATTCCCAGATTAGGGTTTCAATTTATCAGAATCTGAAACTAGGGTTTTCAGATCTGGTATTAGGGTTTTCAAATAATCAATTAGAATTTCCAGTAATTCATTAGGGTTTTTCCTAATTAATTAAAATTATTGGCGTTTAATCTTGTACATACATTGCATTCCCAATCTAGGGTTTTCAATATCCGATTTAGGGTTTTTGGATTTCCCGGAACTGAAACTAGGGATTCCAGAACTAGTTTCTAGGATTTCATATTAGACGTTAGGGTTTTCTAACTGAACGTTGTCGTTCTTAATATAAACTTAGGTTTTGTCACAGATATAATTTATCTGATCAACCCATCACCCTTAACCACATTCTGAACACATCATTAACCATATACACAAAACATATTCACATAAATCCTTAATCCTGAATAATTTACCTATTTCCTTTACCGAATTTTGAAATTCTCAAAATTCAATCCTAATAACATCAAACGCATACACTCATTTCTCGTCTAGGTCTATTATTTAACCTTAAATCAATCATTTAAGATTTTCATAAATTGTCTAATTTCTCGGGTTGTCACAGTTATGGATTCACTAAATACCAATCCAGATCATTAAAAGACACCCTCTAGCACATATATAACTAATCATTAACAACATTTAACATCAGATCATAAGATTTTAAAGATTAAGGTTTATACCTCAATAGCATAGTTTCTCCACAAAACATTAACTTTTGGGATGACCTTCGTGCGTAGGACATGCTCCTTCCTATCCAAAATCTTGACAGGTACCTCTTCATACGTTAAGTCTTCGGCTATCTCATCTTGTTCTAACTCAATAACATGGTTCGGGTCGTCCACATATTTACGTAACATCGATACGTGAAAAACGTTATGAACACGCGTCATACTTGGCGGTAAAACGAGTCTATAGGCCACAATTCCTATTCGTTCGAGAATTTCAAATGGATTAATAAATCGAAGGTTTGAGTTTTCCTTACCTCACCGATTCTCGCTTTTGAAATAACAACTTCTTGCTCCTCCTTCTTCAAATTCATCAGCTCCGGTGTGTAGCTTGAACAGCTTTAACTTTATCGATTAAAGTCGATTATACTCGTATATCATCACGTGGGTACCTAGAGTTTTCATCTCCATCTCTATTATTTGTAAATTATACGAAATGAGTCTTTGACAATATCGTACTCGTACTTGTATACGATCTTCTACTCAACACGTCAGCTACCACGTTCGCTTTTCTAGGATGGCATGGTTAGAACATGTGCTGAAATGAGTCTCCTCTTGAGTTCTTCGAAGCTCTTCCCACATTCCTTGCTCCATTCGAACTTTGTATCTCTACGAGTCAGTTGCGTTAATGGAATAGTGATTCGAGAATATCCTTCAACGAATCTCCGATAATAACCAACTAAGCCTAGAAAGCTACGTTTTTCGATTACCGACTTAGGTTGTTCTCAACTGTGACTCATATCCCAACCTTGGATAGCACGTTACAATGACACCTATCAGTTTACTATCACACGAATATTTTCCCCTACGGAGAGTCTGGCTTCGGTGCATTCCACAAAGGAAGTCACCAGATAAAGGCTCAGGTACCAAATTCTATAGTTGAATTTTTAACTCCTGAAGTTCAATAGGAGCCATTCGATATGAGATTTTAGAAATGAGTTTTGTACCGGGTTCAAAGTAGATACAAAATTTAATATCAGGCTTTGGGAGTAAGCCAAGAAATTCTTCAGGAAATACATCAGGAAAAATCAATAACAACAGAAATATTATTCAAATCTGATGTGTCTTTATTCAAATCAATAACATGGACTAAGAAAACTTGACATCCGTAATAAACGAATGACCTCATGGCTTGATATGAAAATGTTTGACTACAATGGTTTGATTGCTTGAATTCGAATAACAGGTTGCTTAGGAATATGAAAACTAACAACCTTACGAAAGTAATCAATTTCGGCATGATGAGTAGTTAACCTTAAAATCATATCAAAAGCAAATATCTCTATAGAAATAAGGTTAACAGGTAATGTGATAGTGCTAACCTGAATCAAGCAAGATTTCTAAACAACGGATGTAATGAAAGTTTCTCCTAACGGAGTCTCCATAAATAGGTCAAAGTCTAATTTCTCCGTAGTCAAGTTCAAACGTTGAGCGCAAGCAAGAGAGATAAAAGAATGGTTAGAACCGGTATCTAGTAAGGTATAAACTTCGCAAGAATTTATAATTAACTAACCCGTGCTAACTTCGTTCGGGATCCTCGCATTTTGACCAGTCACGACAAACGCTCTTCCAGGAACCGTTGACTTTGACTTTTCTGGGACATCCTTTTGAGTCACCATTCCCGCTGGACTGGGTTTCGATACCGTACAATCTCGAACGATATGTCCTTCTTTTCCACAATTATAGCATACCTTAAACTGTTGTGGGCAGTTTTGGCTGATATGTCCCTCTTTCCCGCATTTATAACATACGACCGGTGGTCTTTCTCCTCCCTTGGAACCAGTTGTTACTGGCGCTGACGTATTCACATGGTCGTTGTTGAATCTCCTCTTTTTAAAATCTCCTCCTGACTCAATTCTTCTATTTTCATGGCCACGATTACCACCAGAGTGGTTACCATTTTTGTCCGTCTTTTTCTTTCTCCGCTGGTTATCGTTATTCTGATGACTGCTATCTTCGGTATGATCCTGGTTATGGTCCCTCGGTTGAACGTACTCGTTATCTCGCTCTAACAACTGAGCCCTGTTGACAACATCTGAATAGAGAGAAAATTTATGAGAAATGAGATACTGGCGTATGCTGGGTTTCAAACCTCTCAGAAACATCCGCGTCATATGTTCCTCATTCTCCATCAAATGGGGTGCAAACTTGGATAACTCTGCGAACTTCGCCTCGTACTGGGACACTGTCATGTTATTCTGATCTAGTCTAATAAACTCCACTTTCTTCATATGACGAATACTTTCAAGGAAGTACTTGTTATTGAACTGTTTCTGAAACGTCTCCCATGACATGCTGAGTGCAACTGGATGAGTACGCTTCACAGATTTCCACCAGTAATCTGCCTCGTTACGGAACATAAAAGTAGCGAATGGAACTTTCTGTTCCTCCGTGCATTCCAAGACATCGAATATCTTGGTAATTTGTTTGACCCACGTCTCCGCCTTAATCGGATCCGGCTTTCCCCAGATTCTGGTGGTCCCAACTCTTTGATTTGCTTGGCTGTGACCACCCGTGAATTGCTATCATTTCCTCCTGTATTTTGAACACGAGTCTCCCTCGTCTGATTTTGCATGAACTGCAAAAAGCTTCTAAACATCCCATCGTTCATCATCTGCTCAGTGGTGTTGTTCACAGGAGGTACATTGCCAGCCTGTTGCACGTTCTCCTCGTTGGTAAGTACAGGCATCTCCACGGTCTCATTTACTCCACTGTTAATATTCTCAGTCGACATTCTCAAATACTGTCATAAAATAAGGTTTAATTAAGGAAATCAACATATCACATAATATCCCTATATACTAACCAACTAGCAAATAAGCTTAGGTAGGGCACACTAGCGAAGGATTTACTCGTCTCTCCCCTCCTAGTTCTATTCCCCGATCTCCGCCAGAGATCATATCCCTAAGCTTTGATACCAACTGTGACGCCCCCAAAATAGGTCCATTCCATCCAACCCATTCTGAGTCGCCAAATACATGGTACAGAAATAACTACAACTTTATTATTACAACATATAAACTGTGAGTTTAAATACAGATATTGCCATCTAGACAATATCCACACGCAAATAAATCCCCGTCATAATTATTGATACATTATTTTATAAAAATGGTGAGGACTACTAAACAACTCTCTCTAGAACCTTCATTCCATACCCCGACTAGTACTCGTTACATTCTCGCCTCCTGAGAAGAAAAATGGAACAAAAAAGAAAAGGGTGAACTCAACTAGCCCAGTAAAGAATATTATGACTAAGATAATATACAACAAATTATCGTTAGTCTTCAACAGGGAAAAATCTAATAGAATACAATAGACAACCAGTTTTAAATCAACAACTGCAGCGGAAACAACAATTCATTAGAAGAGTTAAGTAGAGAATACAAACTACTATCTTCTATATATGAATTTAAAAGTTCATCGTCGATATTTTATCCCTGTAACATCAATCAACATATATTTGGAATCAAATATTCATCTTTGCACTACAGGCCAAAGATATTCATCAGTTGGTCATGTTCATCTAAACACTTGTTCATCTTTGCACTACTGGCCAAAGATATTAATCAGTCGGTCATGTTCATCACAACACCTGTTCATCTTTGCACTACGGACCAAAGATATTCATCAAGAAATCATTCATCTTTGCACTACCAGCCAAAGATATTCAGTAATATCATCATTTAGGACTGAGGATGATAAAAAATATTTTAAAGAAAACGAATCCAGTGAAACAAAAGAACAAATATTAAGGATTCGTACTTTACACAATCCAAGTTCAAAAATATTTCATAAGTAATCAGAGTGGAGTAAAATTCAAGAATGATCAAAACATGGATACAATCAAAACTAGTATCCATAATAGATATTTTAGACGAAAAGAAGAAATTTTATTTTTTCGGTGAATAGTGTCGTATTCCTGAATAGTGTCATATACGTGAATAGTGTCGTATACGTGAATAGTAACTCCGACACCAAAAGATAGAAATTTCACAAAAAACATCATCATGCTTCGTGAATAATACTCGTGAATAGTAACTCGTGAATAGTAACTCATGAATAGTAACTCGTGAATAATAACTCATGAATAGTAACTCCGACATGAAAAAGTTCCAAATTTGATAAAAATTCCGACCAATATTTCGGCATAATGATATTGAAGAAATAATATCATTTAAGAAGAAAATAATATCCCTTACCTCGAAAGACAGTACTTCTAGTTGAAACACCGGATATAGGCTATGACTTGAACTTGCACCGTATAGAAATACTCAAAGTATACTCAAAATACTCACAAGAATACGCTCGATAATATAGAGAGAGAAAACTTCAGTTTCTGGTGTGATTTTCAATTCTAACCTAAGCACCCTATTTATAGGAAATTGCTTAGAACACCAAAGCAAAAAATTTAATAAATTAATATTAATTATTTTCCACATCTTCCTACGCATCCATGAATCTGAACTCAGCCATCCTAACACATGTTAAATGAGTCCCAAGCATATAAAAAATGTTTTTCTTAACAAACATAATTAAAACTTCCAAAAATAAATTATTTCGGAGCTTCAGAAATTCAATAATTCACAATAAATAGCCTTTTTGTCAGAAAATTCGAATCTCGCGAGTTTTTATAGGAAATTCAACTCTCTACAACTTTGCAGAAGAAAGTTTTTCCAAATTCCAAACAAAAATTGACCAAAATCCACAAACGGGCAATTTTACAGGCTATAATCAAATTTCAGTCAAGAAATGGAGTCCACCGACACATAAAACATGCTTTAAATATTTTTGGTAACAAAAATACTCCTCCTCCACATATACTCATATATCTCACATTTATCGTAAAAATATATTTATTATTATATTATTAAAATATAATAACATATTTAAATGAATTATTTTATCAAAAAAAGATAAAATTTCAATTTTCAACAATTGTCGCATTAAAAATTTTCTCCATCTATATCCACATAAAATCAATATTTTCCTCATCATATGAATCAATAATTAATTATCCACAAATAATATTACAGAATCACAATATTGACAATCAGGCAGTTCCCAGGAAAGAGGGGGCTTTCCAATAAGAATTTCTCCTTACTGACGCGCAATTAGGTGACCAAATCTCTCCTTAGACAGAACTTTCTAGACATTGCCAATAATGTTATCTAATAATATTATTTAGATAATATGAATTATTGCTTCGATAATGAAAAATATTGTGTAATGACAATTATTGAAACAACAGCAATATAAAATATCAACGCAGTAATTATTGAATCAATAAAATAAAATACTGAACAGTAATTACTGTAACAATTATTGAGTAGTGCCTTCTTACGTAAGAATCAATAATTGGTGCAATACCGTGTGCTACTGTATTTTAACTACCGAGTATTTTAACAGTATTAACGGTAACAACTACGCCGTTATTTTTAAACAACTTATATTTGTCGTTTTCTTCATCCAATCGCTTTCCGACATGGGGCCCACAAAAGACTGCGCCGTCGTACGAATATTCCCCGACAGCAAGAATACTCCACGACCAAACGAATATTCCCCGACAACAATGAATATTTTATAACCACTTGCATATTTTGAAATATTTGCGTATTTTACCCATAACTATCCACATTAATCAAATCAACACTTACTATTTCAAAATAATAAATAGAGAAAATTAAATTTCATTAATAATAAGTTGGGGTCTTACACGGTAGACATTGGAGAAAATGTCAAGGGCATTTTTGGACCTTATCCCCTCAATAATTTAGGGTAAATCACATGGTTTTTTGAATTTTATTCTAGAATATATTATTCCTTCAAGCTTGAAAGAAAAGATAGGTAAAAGGCAAACATGACCACTATTAAACTTTAAGTGTTTTTGGGTATTGAGCCATTTTTCTTTGTCAACGCAAATCGAGCCATTTTCTGTTCAAAAATTTGAATATTGAGCCTCCAGGCGCCACATGTGGGTTGACCTGCCTACGTAAAACCGCTGACGTGAACGTTTTCCATTTAATTGCCAAAAATTTGGTAAAGCCTATGATTCGAACTCAAAACCTTAACACTTGGTCATGAGACAACCTACGCACCCAAGCCTAACAATTAAACTATCTCAAGGATTAAGTTTTGTAATAAATCATTTCATTTTCCCCAACAAAATATATTTCATTTTAAGAAATAAAATAAAACAAATAAATATTAAAATAATTAAAACACACACTAACATACCAAGAACACACATATAAATTCAAAACACACACACACACACTAACACACTAAGAACATACATACAAATTGAAACACACACACTAACACACCAAGAACACATACACATCAATACATAATAATTAACCAAAAAAAAATTCACCTTTACTGTATTAATAGTAAGTTAAAATCACAGTGTTATCTATAACTAACAGCTACAACATCAATTCAAGTGCACCAAACATGATTCCCACAATAAACTACGGCAACATAATTAACTTTAATAAATAATATTCTAATAAATCACAGTATTTATTAGTTTCATTATTAATGACTTATATATATATATATATATATATATATATGAACACGCACTCACATAAGAAAAACCAAACAATATGTTGATTCAAAAATATATTAAGAGCTTTTTCATGTTGCATTAAACATATTTTACAGCTTTTAAATTCAAAAACACACACTAACACACTAAGAACACACATACAGATTAAAAAAAAGCACACACACACTAACACACCAATACACAATAATTAACCAAAAAAACATAAAATTAAATATATAATTCACTTGAATTATAAATAATCTAACTTAAAAATTGAAACTAATCAATTCGTGAAAGCCCGTAAATCCTTTAATGTATTCAATTATCGGGCCTAATTGTGGGACGTTGCCCACAACATGATCAAGTCGGCTGATGCCAAAGTCCAGGTCAGGCTACGACGAAGTTGGACCCATGGGTTCGAATCTCGATAAAAATAAATTGGGGTTAGGGTTTGATTGTTGATTAAAGTTGATGTATCGTAAAACGACGTCACCGTACAGGGGCATGGTCATTTAATTAGATGGGAGGGGAACATGGCTTGGCGCCGTGGGATATTTTGGCGGAGTAGGCAAGGGCGGCGTCATTGACTTCGATGGCGATGGAGCGGACGACGAGGTCATGGGTGATAGTGGACAAAGGGATCTCAGATCATCCAAATTTCAATTTCCAAATCAAATCCGATCTCAGACCATCCAAATTTCAATTTCCCTCCACAATTCCTCCGATTTCTCCAATTTTCAATTCCTCTCCCAAAACCCCAAACTAAGGGCTCAATCTCTCTCCTCACATAATTTTAATTACTACTAGAATTACACAAATTCAGTATGTCGGCTTCCGAGCTTTGAATCAACCGTCAGAGCAGATTTTAATGAAACCGTCGTTCAGATATTACCACCGTTTTTCTTTTGGCGGTCGTCGTACTCAAGTCACCTGTAAGTTGGGGAATTTTGTTATGATATGCTATGTGTGCATTTTGTAAATTAGGGAATTTTATTATGATCTCCTTACTTTCGTAGTGAACTTTTGATTATTGACGATTTTATATTTGTTGAAATGTTAAAAGGTTCGACTTTTATGTTGTTTACAGAAAATAATAATTGAAATGAATTATCTTATTTTATTAAATTTAATATTAGTAATTTTTATAATTCAAATGAATTATATATTTAATTTTATGTTTTTTTTGGTTAATTATTGTATATTGGTGTGTTGGTGTGTTGGTGTGTTCTTGCTATGTTAGTATGTTTAAATTTGCATGTGTTCTTGGGGGATGTGTGTGTATTTGAATTTGTATGTGTTCTTGGTGTTAGGGTGTTTTAATTATTTTAATATTTATTTCTTAAAAGGAAATATATTTTGTATATACTTTGTTATACTACATCATACTGTAGTGGGCTGACGATCCTTAGATCACATCCAACACCAAGTAATTCTGCATTGATAACTCCGTCATTTTTTTATCATCTCTGCACCAGGTCACGTGGTACATAAGTGATAAATAAAAACAATTTTTTTTAAAAGGCACATAGTGCATATTTAGCTTGATGTCAAAAATTTAGGTTTAGCAAAGCTAGGGGTTTAGGAAAACCTAAATCTCCACTCATGATCATATTCTTAACAATCTATCTGTTCATATAATCCTTAACACTCCATTCACACACAACTATACCCAGTTCATAAAACCACACTTATTAGTTCATAACCTGGCCACAATTATATGAGTTTACGAACTTACCCTAGTTTGACCTTTGGCGTCCGTTCGCTGAGGGGCTCATAAACATTCATATAACTATAAGTCAAGAATGTCACATAAGTATAAGTTCTAAGAACTCGTACTTAATCCTATATTCTCTACCTATGACCTATTTATCTATATATAACAACTAGCATGACACAACATTTCAATTATTACCAATGCCAACAACTAAGTAGTTTTTACACCAAGTACAATTCCCCGCCCATACAAGGAATCATACAACTCAGTTGCTGACACGAGTCCTCATTGAAATTCCCACCTAATCTTAACCCCTTTTTTCCATACGAATTTCAATTCGTATTCATAATCCATAAATCTTTCATGAGTTTTCATAGTACCATTTCATAGTACAACTTACACACAACATCTTGCTGTAAACTTTTCAATCATAAGATTGATTCTTTCTGTCTGTCATAACCTTATCAGATCACGGAGTGATCTTATCGTATATATTACGATTTATTTCTATGCCTATGATCGTTTTGCTATACGATCTCTTATTCCTACACTTTCAGTCTTTTAGACTCGATCTATTCACCATCACTGTTCAACTTTATTATCAGAGTTAGAGAACTCTGTGTCTTACACTCGCCGAGATTCGTCTTTGAATCTTACCGACCAACTAACTCTATTTGAGTTAGTCTTATCCTAATCACTGCGGTTATTGGTCTCAGGTATTCCTACCTAAGCTTCATAACCAACAGCTCTGATACCAACTATAGCTGCCCCGAATCCAGGTCCCAAATCACCTCGGATCCGGTATACTATTTCTATCACTATTTGCGAAAGATATAAACATAAATTGTTTATACATTACATTACACACATTACCCCAAGGTCGAGTAACCTTAACTTAAACATCATTCATAAAATATCTATTATACAACAATATTTATCAAAATATATTATTACAAACAAGCCGCACTATATATCCCAAGCTGAACTTGGCATTATCTTTTCCTATATCCGAACGCATTCGCCTTATCTGCAATGTTTTATCATGATATAGCAAGGGTGAGCATGAAAGTTACCCAGCAAGTTTATATACAACAATATAACGATATATCATGATTGAAGAGTATGAATAATGGGCTTGCTATAATTCATCAATATAATTGAGAACTAGCACGAACAATTTTTTGACTGAACAAGTATTATATATGAACAAACATTTCTGAACCAACTGGTAATGAAGGTGATCAGCCTTTCATACCTGACTTGTACATGCAAGATGTACAGAATACAATTTTCGTGGCAATCAGCAATGATTAACCATAAGCTTGAAGAAACTACTCTTATTAGAGTTAAGTATAAGAAAACTTGCCTGAACCGTTGATTACCGCAACGCAATTTATAACGCTTTATCCCGAAGACCTAATATTAGTAATATAGATCTCCAATATTAGAATAATATCATCACAGTATAATACTGTTATATTTATATCCACAGAATAACCTAAACACATTACCACACAATCCTATCAGTCTATAACACACATAAGACTAGGTATCAAGTCAAACTATTTCAGTCTGACTTGAAACCGACACAATTCTATCATCCCGACGGTCTAGTCGGACGAATATCGAGTTTAAGTTCAATTAAACTCTGACTTAACACTTAACAATATCACAGATAATTTTCTTATCAGTCAAAACACTTTTCCTAGGCTCGTAAAAATTTTCGGATAATTATTACCATTTTTCAATCATTAAAACCGTATTTAAATGAATTAAATACAACATAATACCTTAATCATTAATATTTACTAATATAAAATATTAATGAAAATCATTACATAATATTATAATATAATTATAATATATCAAAGTATTTTTAATACCTCAAAATCATATTTATATGATTTTTAAACGATTAAATCCATTATCCTATAATTAATATTAATATTAAAATATTAATATTTTCATGCCAAAATATCAAAAGTTATAGTTTATAACTTCAAATATTTTTATAACACTTAAATCGCTTTTATATAATTTATAAAGCATTAATTCCATTTTTCCTTAATTTATTTAATATATCCATTAAATAAACTAATTATCATTAATATTGATTAATTAATGAATTTCATCACAAAATATTAAAAGTCATCAAAAATAACCTAAAATATTTTCTTATACCATAATATTATTTTTCATGATTTTTCATGAATTAAAACCATTTTTAAATAATTTATTTAATATTATAATTAAATAAATAAATACCATTTATATTACAAAAATATTAAATATTTTCAAAAAATACTCAAAATAGTTAAAAACTATTTTTCAGACTTTAAAATAATTTTTCGAAATTTATTTTGTATTTTAAATAATTAAAAACCATTTTTTTCTAATTTTTAATCATTTTTCGGAAAATAAAAAATAAAACTGTCGCTAAAGGGTCCTATAGCGACAGAACCGTCGCTATAGGTGTTCTTGAGTGTTCTTGGCCAATACCCAGAAAATCTGTCAGAGCTTATGCTACCTAGTTTGACCAGCATTAAAGCCGTGTTCTTGATACATTTTTGGGTAACTTATGAGGTTACTATTGTAGTACTCATGTAGTACTACAACTACAAACTCATTTCATGACCAAACAACAACATAGCAGTAAGATCTGGGCTCCCGAAATCATTGTCAGAGCTGTTCTTCATTTCTGGTTTTTCCAGAAATGAAGAACAGTTACAGGATACCACCTTTGATTCTCTGTAACTTTGATTCTAGAGCATGTTTGTATGATCTAAAAGTTCCAACAGGTAGTACACATGACAGGGTACAATTATATTACCTTATATCAACCTAAAAACATCACAACTGAGAGATCAAAGCCGGTCAATTTCTGACAAAAACTCGGCTGATGAAGATCTGGGTTTTCCAGAAAACCTTCATCAGGCAGTGTGGTCAACTCCGTTTGACCATATATTTCTACGTTCCTGTTACAGATCTGGTTGTTCTACGGACTAGGATATATAGATCAGATACCAGTCTATAACACCCGACAAACAACACAACCAAAAACATAAAACAAAAGCAAGATCAAGGCCTGCAAAAACGTTGTCAGAAATCTGGGTTTCTGGGTTTACCCAGATTCTTGGCCAGTCAACGTCAGTCAACGACGTTTGACTGCATATAACTTAAGATCTAGACAAGATCTGGACTTGATTCAAGTTGGAAATGAAAGATCTCATGGCATAGAATAGATCTATAACATCAAACACACTAAACATCTAACACACAAAGATCTACGAGGTCTGACATAAGACTGTCAGACTCAAATTTCTCCAAATTTCTAGATTTCTAAAAATGTCAGATTCGAGCTCTTTAATGTTATGGATCTGGGTTTTAACAACCCAGATCACTAAATGACACCTAAATACACAACATTAACTACTCAACAACAACTTTTAACACCAAATCAGAAGATTTCAAAATTTAGGGTTTATACCTCTTTAGGCTTTGATTCTTGGATCTGATCTTTATGATCTGTTCTTAGTAAACGTGGGTCTTGATATTGTGACTGATCTAGCACTACATTTCAAAGCTTTTAGAGAGAGAGGGTCAAGGATGAGTATTGGTGAGTAAATGAGCAATAATGTAATATTTTCCTCTCTAATTCTATAAATAATACATGTGCAATGAATGTGGCTGAGAAGAGTTAATTTGCTGGAGCTTTTTAGCACATGGCTAGGCTAGGTTAGATCTAGGGTTGGTCACCAAACCCATATCTTGGCAAGATTTTCAAGCAACCTGAAATAATACACAAAAGGGGCATTTTTGTCCTTTCCTTAAATTTCTAGATTTCTCAATTGTTGCAACCCTTAGGGTTAGGATTTGGACATTTTAGGGTTTAGGGTTTAACCCTTTAGGATTTATATTTTATCCCTCAAATCTTTAGCAACTTGGATTTTCAAAAATTTTCTAATTAAATTTTAAAATAGAAAATTTTGATTTCTAAATTATAATTAGGGCCTCCTAATTATATCATAATCTCCTAATCATGAATCAATCTTACTAATTAGGACTAATTTATCCTAATTAAAATTGCTAATCTAGCACTTAGGGCCACAATTGTACATTAGGTTTCAAAATCACATTTTAGGGTATTAAATAGAAAAATAATAGCTCAATTTTAGAAATAAAATTTCCTAATTAGATTAGGGTTTCTAATAACTTGCAATTAGGATTTATATTTCCTAATTAACATTGCTAATTATGCAATTAGGGTCAAAATCACAGATTAGAGTTTATAACCAACTAATTAGGGTTTCTAATAGAAAATAAATTTTCTAATTTTAGAAATTAAATCTCGTAATTAGATTAGAGTTTCTAATTACTCATAAATTGAAATAATTAGGATTAGGGTTTCCTAATTAGCATTGCTAATTTTAGCAATTAAATCCACAATTGAGCATTAGTGTTTCTAACGGAACAATTTGGGTTCTAAAAATTAGAAATTAGGGTTTGCTAATTACTTAACCTTTACCCTAATTAGTACTTAATTAATAGCACTAAAGCATTAAAATTCTCCGTTATATTCCCAGATTAGGGTTTCAATTTATCAGAATCTGAAACTAGGGTTTTCAGATCTGGTATTAGGGTTTTCAAATAATCAATTAGAATTTCCAGTAATTCATTAGGGTTTTTCCTAATTAATTAAAATTATTGGCGTTTAATCTTGTACATACATTGCATTTCCAATCTAGGGTTTTCAATATCCGATTTAGGGTTTTTGGATTTCCCGGAACTGAAACTAGGGTTTCCAGAACTAGTTTCTAGGATTTCATATTAGACGTTAGGGTTTTCTAACTGAACGTTGTCGTTCTTAATATAAACTTAGGTTTTTTCACAGATATAATTTATCTGAACAACCCATGACCCTTAACCACATTCTGAACACATCATTAACCATATACACAAAACATATTCACATAAATCCTTAATCCTGAATAATTCACCTATTTCCTTTACCGAATTTTGAAATTCTCAAAATTCAATCCCAATAACATCAAACGCATACACTCATTTCCCGTCTAGGTCTATTATTTAACCTTAAATCAATCATTTAAGATTTTCATAAATTGTCTAATTTCTCGGGTTGTCACAGTTATGGATTCACTAAATACCAACTCAGATCATTAAAAGACACCCTCTAGCACATATATAACTAATCATTAACAACATTTAACATCAGATCATAAGATTTTAAAGATTAGGATTTATACCTCCTTTCTAGCTTTGATCCTAGAATCTGACTTCTGATCTGCTATAAGTGATAGTAGGGCTTGACTGGAGACTGGTCTAGCAAGGTAATTTTGGAGGTTTGAAGTTGAGAGAGTCTTGGTTGAGTATTGGTGTATAAATGAGCAAGTTAATAACCTTTATCTCTCTTTGATCCTATATAACATGGTGTAATGCTCATGGTTGATCATGTCTATCAAATTTTTATTGATTAAAGGCTATTACTAGACCACAGTGGCTAGCTAGAGTTGGTCACCAACTAAAGTTATGGAAAGTTTTACAAGTTATCTATTAAATAATGCAAGAAGGGCAATTTGGTCATTTGGCTTTTACTTTTAGTGGCAAGGTTGACAATTCATTCTAACCTTTAGGGTTTGACCCTTAAGGTTTAACCCTTAGGGTTTAACCTAAGGTTTCCTAAGCTCTAAATCTAGAATTGTGTATTAAGGGTAAAATGGGAATCTTAGTTTCTAGAAATGTGAATTACGGTTTCCTAATCACTTTAGGCTTGCAAAATAGGCTAAGTAAATTACTAATTACCATTAAGCTTGCTAAATTAGTAATTAGGGTTTATAACTTAGTAATTAGGGTCTTGATCTAGTAATTAGGGTTTCTAAATGTCAATTAGAGTTTACCTAATTAACATTAAATATAATAATGGTCATAACACATAACTTAACAAATCTTACAGTCATATTTGACACTGTACTATAGTTTATCAGTAATGCTAGGATTTGTATTGTTTTAGTATAAATGTTCCACACATTAACATTACACATATATAAGACATGTTTATATTACTGAAATAATATTATATTATTATTCTCATCCCTTATTCAAAATTCAGACTTAGGGTTTTGAATTCATATCTGACATTATCTTTATACATACCATTAAGTTAAAATAATTAACTTAATTAATATAATATACACATATCATAATATACATATCATATATACAATAATCATGTTTTCATGGAAAATAAATAATAAATATTTTTATTACAAAATTAATTTATTATAAGAATATAATCTATAATGATCAATAAGTCTAATAAGAAATTATTTACATCTAATAAATAATTTTATTTATAAGATAATACATATACTTTACTTTGCACATAATCCCACCTTTATATATAAAAAAAATTTATTCGCAAAATTTCTTATTGAAAATATTGGTTTATTACAGTCTCCAAAGTTCGTATTTCAGGGTTCACAGCCGAGTAGAGTGGTGAAGTTAATTTCAGCTTTGAAGGCTGAGAAGTTGGTGGCAAAGGGTTATGAGGGGTATTTGGTGTTTATGAAGGATACCTCTAAGTGTGAGTCCCGTATTGAGGATGTTCCAATTGTTCGTGACTTTTCTGATGTGTTTCCTAAGGAGTTTTCAAGGTTGCCACCACAGCGGGAAGTGGAGTTTGCTATTGAGCTTGTTCCTGGTGCGGAGCCTATCTCTAAGACGCCGTATCAGATGGCACCATTAGAGTTGCAGGAGTTGAAGGAGCAGTTGCAGGAGCTGTTAGATCGTGGTGTGATTCAGCCAAGTGTTTTGTAGTGGGGTGCTCTAGTTTTATTTGTGAAGAAGAAAGATGAGTCTATGAGGTTGTGTATAGACTACAGAGAGTTGAACAAGATTACTATCAAGAATCGGTATCCATTGTTGAGGATTGATGACTTGTTTGACCAACTTCAGGGGGTGAAGTATTTTTCAAAGATAGAGTTGAGATCAGGTTATCATCAGTTGAGGGTGAGGGATGAGGATATCCCTAAGACAGCTTTTCATACTCGATATGAGTATTACGAGTTTCTGGTGATGCCATTCGGTTTAACTAATGCTCCAACAGTGTTTATGGATTTGATGAATCGGGTATTTAGGGAGTATTTGGACCAATTTGTTATTGTCTTTATTGATGACATTTTGGTTTACTCCAAGTCTAAGGAAAAGCATGAGGAGCATCTTCGCACAGTGTTGGGGATTTTGCAGAAAGAAAAATTGTATACTAAATTCTCTAAATGTGAGTTCTGGTTGGAGCAGGTTGCATTTTTGGGCCACATGGTTTCTGCTGAAGGCATTAAGGTGGATCCTACGAAGGTTGAGGTTATCACTAAATGGCAGAGACTTACTACGGTGACAGAGATTAGAAGTTTCTTGGGTTTGATAGGGTATTATAGGCGGTTTATGGAATGGTTTTCCTTGTTTGCCTTACCATTGACAAAGTTAATGAGAAAGGGCACGAATTTTGTGTGAAATGAGAAATGTGAGAAAAGTTTTGAGGAATTGAAGAAACGGCTTGTGACACCTCCTATACTTGCATTGTCGTCGGGAATAGAAGGTTATCAGATTTATAGTGATGCTTCTAAGAAAGGCTTGGGGTGTGTTTTGATGCAACACAGGAAGGTGATTGCTTATGCTTCTAGGCAGCTTAAACCTTACGAGGTGAACTACCCCACTCATGATTTGGAGTTGGCAATGGTGATCTTTGCCCTAAAAATTTGGAGGCATTAGTTGTATGGAGAGACTTGTGATATCTTCACCGATCACAAAAGTCTTAAATACATTTTCACTCAAAAGGAGCTTAACATGAGAAAGAGGCGTTGGTTGGAATTTCTAAAAGATTATGATGCAAGAATTCAGTATCACCCGAGGAAGGAAAATGTGGTTGCAGATGCTCTTAGCCGAAAGAGTTCAAGGAGTGTAGCAGCCCTTATTACACAACCTCAGCTTATTTTGGATATGGAGCGGCTAGAGTTGGAGTTATATGTGCAAGGTTCTGATGGGAATTTAGCATGTATGAGAGTGGAGCTCTCTCTTATCTTGCTAGTTAAAGAAGCTCAAAAGGAAGATAGAGAATTGTGGGGTATGACACAGAATTTGGAGGAGGGAAAGCAACCTGAGTTTCGTATTGATGACCACAATGTGATTTGGTTGGGTGAGAAATTGTGTGTACCGTCAGATCCAATCATTCGGGAGGCTATGTTGGCGGAGGCCCATAGTTCACCATTTTTTATTCATCCAGGTTCTACAAAGATGTATAAAGATTTGAAGAAAAAAATTTATGGAATGGCATGAAGTAAGACGTGACTGAATATGTGGGCAAGTGCTCAACGAGCTAGTGGTTTTCTGCAATAGTTAACCATTCCAGTGTGGAACTGGGAGGATAGCACGATGGATTTTGTGACTGGTTTATCGAAAGACTTTCAGGAAGAATGATGTCATTTAGGTAGTGGTGGACTGGTTGACCAAATCGGCACACTTTTTGGCTATCCATAAGGGTTACTCGGTGGATAGGTTGGCACATATTATTCAGCAAGAGATTGTTAGACTTCATGGTACTCCGGTATCTATTGTTTCAGATCGGGACTCACGGTTCACTTCACGATTTTGGAAAGGGTTTCAACGAGCTTGGGGTACTCGGCTCAACTTCAGTACTTCTTTCCATCCGTAAACTGATGGACAATCCAAACAAACTATTCAGACGTTAGAGGACATGTTAAGATCTTGTGCACTTGAGTGGTTGGGTAATTGGGATTATTACTTGAGCCTAGTGGAGTTTGCTTATAACAACATCTGACATGCAAGTATTGGGATGGCTCCGTTTGAGGTGTTGTATGGTATGAAATGTCGGGCACTAACTTGTGGTGACGAAGTTGGTGAAAGGGTCATACAAGGGCCAACGTTAGTTCAAGTCACTATAGAGAAGGTAGCGGTGGCTAAGGAGAAGTTGAAGTCGGCTCGATCACGACAGAAGAGTTATGTTGATAAGCATAGAAGGACTTTAGAGTTTGAACCTGGTGAACATGTGTTTTTAAAAGTTTTTCCTTGGAAGAGCATTCGACGATTTGGGCTGAAAGGAAAATTTAGTCCGCGTTATATTGGTCCATTTGAGATTTTGGAGAGGGTTGGTGACGTTGCATATCGGTTAGCTTTCCTCCACAGCTAGCTCATGTACATAATGTGTTCCATGTGTCGGTGTTAAGGAGTTATCAATATCATCCATTGCACGTGGTGCAATATCCATTTGATAAAATTTGCGAGGATCTTACTTGTGAGGAGCAAGCCTAAGCAATTTTGGATCGTCAAGAGCGGATTATGAGAAGGAAAATAATTTCGTTTGTTAAGATTTTGTGAAAGAACCATTCAGAGCGAGAAGCTACATGAGAGATGGAGTCTATTCGAGCAGAGTATCCACATCTTTTTGATAATTATGTATGTTCCATTCTTTTGATTCTGACCTTCCGAGGACAGAATCCTTTTTAAGGGGAGGTAATGTAATACCCAAAAAAATATAAAAATAAATAAATAAATGACATTTAATTTAGTATTATAAATATATTAATTAGACCTTTTCTTTTAGTTAGGTCAACTAGTCATTTAATCTGTGTGAGCTAATAAAAACTAATAAGTAATGGATAATTTAATTTGGTAAAATATTTGGGCCTTAGTATTAATTTAATCCAATTATAAGTTAATTAGGGCAAGACCCACTTAGTTAATAAACAGCTAGCCCTAATTTTATTTCATTATACTAATTAAGGGAATAGATCAAAATAGGAGCGACAACAGCAAAAATAGAAGAGAAGAGATTGACAAGTCCAGTCTTGCTACAGATAAGAGGAAAGAAAATTAAACATTTTATTATCATTATTATTATTTCCATGCATATAGGCTATGAGTATGAACTGTTTGAATTCTTTATTTTTGGCCGTGTAAGATATGTAAAAACATATATAAATGAGCGGAGCAATAGAATCAAAGAAATAGTATGAACTTTGAATTCCAAGTATCTATATGAGATTTAATATTCTTCCACTAAACCTTATTAATGTTGCTATTTGGATTCCTTTTGGGTGATATATATATATATATATATATATATATATATATATATATATATATATATATATATATTAGGCTTAAATATGAATTAATACCCTAAACTATAGGTCATATTCCACTTTGGAAATTAACCTTTTAATTTTGTCAATTAGATGATTGAACTATTAATTTTTTTCAATTTGATCCAATTGAGGCTGCCACATCAGAAATTGCTGACGTGGCTATTTGAGTGGGGTACAAAGCAGCTGATGTGTCAAAAAAAATATTTTTTTATTTTGATATTAAACATTAGTTATATACTAAAGGGTAAATTAGGAACAAAACTTTCATTAATACTATAATCAATCACAAAGCTCCAAACTCACTTCCCAGATTCATGCTACCCCACTTCCTCCTCTCCATTATCATCGGCACAATCGTCGACACTCGGCACCTTCCTCCATAAAAAAATAACTAATGTAATTTTCGGGACTGTACCTTCCTCCTCTAGCCGCGTGCCCCAAAATGCACTGTACGTGTTCTTCTCCACCACCTCCTCGTCTGGCCTCCATCCAATCTCCGGCATCAGATTCGCTTCGAGGGTCCCGTCTATCATGAGATTGTTGCTCCACCACTCACCCAACATGTCGTAGTCGGCGGTGGACTTGTGGGAGTGTCGCGTAAAGATGACGGGGATGGAGGCGCGACGACAGAGGTCAATGGTGGTCTTGATGGACGGGAGGATGGGGTCGGCGATGGAGGAGAAGTGGTTTTGCATATCGATCACAATGAGAACTGAGATTTTTGGGTCTGGATCTCTCTTTCTGATTTCAAATTTTTCGTAGGAAGATGAATAATTTGTTGTCATGATTGTGAAATGAAAGTGTACGAAGACACAGAAAAAGTCCAGAGGAGTTTTTCTTCTAGTTACTTCTTATGGATATTTTGGATAGATACTAGACGAGATATTTTAATTTAATGTAATTTTCGGTTGGGTTTAGATCGATCGTATATGATTTGATATATGATATATTTTAATTTAATGTTTGTTTTATTTTAATTGTTGTTTAACTAATTTACCCTCTATAAAATCAGATTTATTTTATTAATGATTAAAAAATTATTTTTTTGTCACGTCATCTTCCTATGGCCCCACCCAAATAGCCACGTCAGCAATTTCTGACGTGGCAGCCTCAATTGGATCAAATTGAAAAAAAATTATTAGTTCAATCATCTAATTGACAAAATTAAAAGGTGAATCACCAAAGTGAAATATGACCTATAGTTTAGGGTACTAATTCATATTTAAGCTTATATATTACTGCAGTGCATCATAAGGAATAATATGAGTGATCTGTTAGTTTAAAAGTTTAAAAATGTGTATAATAATAATAATAATAATATTAATAATAATAATAATACGAGCTTCAAGAAAAGTAAATTTGTAATTATTAATTTAACGCGTAGTTTATTAATTTATTTTGTTAATTTGTGTAATTAGTTCGAACGGAGGGAATTTAAAGAATTACATTTGGAATATAATTTCGGGTATTACATTACTTAATCCATGTACGAATTTTGTACTCTTTTGGCAATACTCTTGTTTAATTTGATTTGTTCGTTTTGTTCTTTGTTTCGAATTTCGTTATTATTTCACATAATTGTTTCTTGTGAAATTCATATAATAGTTTCATTTTGGAGTTGATACATAGGACTCGTATTTTTACTCTTTGAACCTAATGTCTAGTACTTATTTTTGAAAATTGTAGAGCGATACATGTTGTTACTTTCTTTTTGAGACATTGTGATTATGATTCGATTTGGTTCAACGTGTATATATAGAACCCTTTTGTTGGTATTATGTCAAATGTGTTGTGACATGGTATTTTTGTTAGAATATATCGTAGGGTATACCTGAGCTATAATCATCTGTGGGGCACCACAGGCATGTCCTCTTGGCACCGAGGCATGACACTTTTCTTGGCAGTGTGATCAGTCCACGGCGTCTCCGTTTTGTGCTCTGGTGGCAATTGATCATTTGGTGTTTTGTTGTGGAAGGCGTATGAGTCGGCCCTAGTTTTCTGTTCTGTTCTGCGGATTGGTGTTGTTTGTGCCAAACACGCCTTCCGATTTTACATACATTTGGATTCGCGGTCCAATCTGTGTAACTTGCTTATGTGGCATTATTTGACTTATCTGTTTTACAAGGTATATTTCTGTTTTGTTTGGTATATTTCTATTTTGTTTTGAGCTCGGTATAAAATAATATTCAGCCATTTGATTCACCCTATTATTTTGTTGTGTTAGTTTTATTCGTTTCGGTTCATTTTAGTTCATTTAATTGAGTTAGTTATTTCGTTTCATTATTCTTTTATTCTATATCTGTATTGGACATTTGGCTCATGCTGTGTTTATCTTTCGACAGGTAATCAGGGGGATCAAGGGCAAGTGTGATGAGAGCTCTCTTTTATCCAAATGTTTAGATATATTTTGTTTAGGTTGTAATACATTAATTTGTTCGAAAATATAATAATTATCTTAGATTGTGGTTTGAGCCAGTGTGACATTTATTATGGTTTGACTTATGTTATTTATGAGATATAGGGATTATTCTTTTGTGGCTTAGAGCCTTATTAAATTTTCATCAGTTTTGTTGTGTTTTGGGTAACCTCTCTTTCTATTTCGGAAAGGGGGTGTTACATTAAGGGCTAAAATAAAACTTTAAAAACTTTAGGGGCTGAATTGAAATTTTTAGAAACATTAAGGGTCAAAGTAAAAGTTTTAAAAACTTTGGGGTCTAAGTTAATATTTTTAAAAACCCGAGGGTACCAAACTTTAGTGGCGCTGTAGCGATTTTTAAAAAAAATCAATTTTAGGATGAGCTGCTAAGATGTCATTAAGCTCTGAACATCTTCTGTATTTAGCAGCTTGATGTGGTCTTCTTTGCATTCTGCTTCGGGTTCGGACCACATCTTCTTTGGTGCAGCTGATCTTCACTCTTTTTTGCTCATCTTCATCTGGTATCAGTTGTGCACCATCACCATCTGGGTTTTCTAAGTCTCTGTGCTTTTAGTAGACTTTTTCTGGCACTTAGAAATCCCTGAACCCTTATTGAATACTTTGCAGACATGGTTCTGCACTTGTTCATTTTTAGCTCTCGGTTCATGGTGATTCGTAGAGTGGATCTCTTGATCTTCTTTGTACTTAGCAACTTTCCTGAATGCTATCTTCTTGGCCTTCTTGGCTCTCAGCTTGGCTGCCATCTTCAGTGGCATTCTCATCTTTGTTGAGTGAAGCTTTGATCTGTTTGAGTCCTTCTTCAAAGCTGCTTCACTTCCACCTTGGTAGTCTCACTGTCATTGAGACTTGTTCTATTGATCTTTTGTGGAACTCTTAGAGTCAACAATAGCATTCACCAACTCAACGATTCTGCAACTTCACAATCATCAGCAACTCTTAATCTTTGAAGCTCTGTTCATTTATACTGCTTCCCAATCTTCCCGTTGGAAATTAGCCGTTGAAAGCTATTCAAATTTCTTCACAGATCTCGAGTTATTTGGTGCAGACTGCAGATGTGACATGACATCTTTTTTTTCTGACTCCCTGACACTGCAGTCTACTATTTCACCATCCCTATCAGATATGTCACTTTGATATCTTGGGCAGGACGACTACTTTATTTCACCCTTCTGATTTCTCGATCAGAGGTTGTCCTTGCATCGATGCTCTCAATAAGCTCTTGTTCGAATATTATCCTTCAGATTGAACCGTTACCAATGCTTCAGTCTTTAGCTATTCGAACTCTACGATTCTGATGCATGTATTCGTGGACTTGATCGTAGTGTCTTGTTGACTGGTAGAGGCAACACTACGATTTTGAAGAGTGTTGATTGGATCTCCATGTGAAACACCTCTTCCTACTCTTGTGCAGTGCTTTGATACTTCTATTTGCCTCGACTGTTCTCAGATACTGATGACTTAACTCTTTGTTATGGTCCCTTCTGAATAGCAAGACATCTCAAATTTATAGCATGCTCAGTTCGCTTTCTCCTTGTGATCTCCCGTTCACATATCATCAATGGACTGACCCATGCTTAATCACTTTAGCCTTGTTCTTGAGAGACTGACAATATCTACGAGTACACTCCATCAGTTATTTCTTTGTTTGGCAAACACTACAATCCTGGTAACTTCCAAGATTGTTGTCTTCTGTCTGCTTGACAGCTACTGTACTTGCTAACTTTTCTTGGTCAGTTACATAAGTCTTCTTTTGATCTCCTTGTGGAAGACTTCATCTCGAATGGCTTTACAACTCAATCTTGATGCTGATTGAGTTGGTGCTTAGATCTTCTGTTAACTTGCATGTCATTCGTTGAGTTCTCTCTGGTTTCCTTCAGGTGGGACGTATCTATGCAGTGCCAACCAGAGGCTTCATACCTTTGGATATTTTGGGAGTGCTCATTCGTTGAGAGTCGTATTTGCTCTACGATTCTACCTTGACATTGTGAGCACATTTGTTGAGGTCTTAGTTCTGCACTTTACGATTCAGCTTTGGCAGTGCAGACACTACGACTCCGAGATCAGATCTTGATACTCTACGATTTATGTCGTTGTGTTTATTGTCTTTATCTAATCTGCTAGACGATGATCTCTGCCTCTGGTACGATTAGTAGACTCTATGATTCTGAGTGTAGTCTACGATTATTAACTTAGCTTTGGCAGATACGCGGTCGGCTCGTACGCATGCTGTCTCTACGATTCTGAACATGACTTCCTCAGCAGACTACGGCTCTGAGGAAGTTCTCCTCGACACACTACGATCCTTCCTCGTCTCTCCTGGGAGTCTACAAATTCCGAGATCTACTATCTTTCAGACTACGATTCTGCCTCGATAGCTCTCGAGTTTTCCTTGACTCTCCTGGCAGATTCTAGTACAGTGCTCGATAATCAGACACTTCTATTTATTACATCATAAGATCAACCTAACATGCTTGATCTTTCTATATTTATAGTCCTTGTACATCATTTCTTTTTAAGAACTTTACAAAGCTGTTTTGCTTATGTAGGATCAACCTAACACATTTGACAATTCATTCTAAGTCATTGTACATGTGTTTCTATTGTCTATCAAAGAACTTTACAGCTTTTTTTAATGCTGGCATACTTGCATATTCATTCATATATATATATATATATATATATATATATATATATATATATATATATATATATATATATATATATATCATAATCAAATCATATATAAATAGGAATATCATTCACAATGTTTATTCCTGACAAAATCTACTATCATAATTAAAAATCTCCTAATTATAATCTAATACCATAATTAAAACTTTTAAAATATCCTGCTAAAATTATTACATTAATAATTCAATATTCTTCTACCGTACCACATCAAGGGAGCTCAAATTGAGAAATTGAATCAAATCCTGTTGCATAAAACCATTCAATTATATAGGCTAATTCGGAGAATGGAGAAACCATATCGTCAAGTAGTTGTTCTTCAATTTCAGAAACTAATTCGGAGAACAGAGAATCGTCATCATCATCATCATCATCATCATCATCATCATCATCATCATCATCATCATCATGGATCAAGAGGAAAACTTTAATACTCTTCTGGGGTTGAATCGAGCTTAGTCTAAACGGACTTGAGGCTGGCCCTACAACTATAATACTAAAACAGAGGTTGTATCAAGTGATGCTTTGTTTGATGGTCTGCTAGGTTTTTTCCTTCGTCTCTTCTTGGTTAATTTTCTTAGTGGTTCTGAAAATTGGGAGGTTGAATTTTTGTCTAGAGTTGGTGTGTAAGTAGTACTGAGTAGGGCTGAACAAGGAACTAAATTGGCTCTAAAATCGCATCAAAACCCGCACAAACCTTATCAATTAAATTCGCATCAAAGATAACAGCGTATGTGACGGTTTTAGGTGGATTGAAAAATTGAATTTACGGTTTGAAATTTGTTACTGGAGAAAACCGCATGCATAAAATTAAAATCGCACCATGCTTCTTTTGAGTTTTTTTTAAATTTATATTACTAACAAGAATGAGGCTTTGTTACATAAAATGGATGTTATTCCTTCTTATTATTGTCATCTCATTGATCTCACTATTTGTTGATTTTTCTTGATATCTCTTACTTCTTCACACACAAATTGAAAAAAAAATTGACATTTACAACACAGAAGAAAAATAAAAAAATTGGTAAAACAATATAAAACTGTTAAATTGAATTAATTTTGTATTATAAACTATGAATCAGTCTTTCAATGCATTTTTCTTATTTATTTTCTCGATGAATAATGATAAACAAGTCAATAATCCATTATTCATTCAAGTTTCCAGCTTTTTTTATTCCACTTCAAATATTTCCTTTATATAAAAGATTATGATTAATCTTTTAATTTTGAAGTAATTGTCATGATATTTCTAAGGAGTGGATCAATTTAATTGGTTTTGGAATCAAAATCGCACCAAATGAAAGTGCACCGCATAGTTCAAAACTGCACCGCACTGATCACAAGCGGTTTCATATACAGTTTTGGACTTGTCAACCCGCATCTAAGAGATTTCGTGTGCAATTTCATGTGCGGGTTGGGGTTCAAACTGCACCAAACCGCACTATGATCACCCCTAGTACTGAGGTCTCTTGTGAAATGGTTAAAACTTTTTTTAGTGGTAGGGGTCGTAGGTTTGTGTTGGCACCGCTAGGATGAGTTCATGGTTTTAAAATTCGAACCGGACCATCAATTTAACTAGTTAAAATTAGAATTGATCCGATTTGAATCAATAAATCATTTTTGGTTAATTGAATTAGTGAACCGATTTTTAAATTATTATTTTTTTGTACCAAATGTTTTTTAATATTAAAATTAACCACTTTTAATAATATTGTAGCTCAACTTTATTATGTTTTAGTTCATAAAAAATGAAATTTTTTTAAAATTTTATTAATTATTAATAATATATATTTTTATATATTAATGACGTCATTAGTTCAATAATGGTTCGACCACTGGTTGGACCGGTGACACATCCACTCGGTACCTTTTTCGATTTGATGGTTGATCCGAATCTAGAAACCTTGATTAAGTATTTGGGAAAAGGTCCAAAAATACCCCTGACGTTTTTCCCGATGTCTCACTTACACCCTAAACTTTTTTTCTTTCAAAGTACACTGACGTTACAAAATTTAGGTCAACCGTGCCCCTGCCCCTAACGGACATGCCACATAGAATAACTCTGTTAATATGTGGATAATTTTTGCTGACGAAGCATGAAAAGAAAACAAAAAGGACAAAAAAACCCTAATTTCAGAATTAAACTCTAATAAAAAAAACTTTCATATTTTTAAAATTATTCTTTAATAAAATACAACAAAATAAAAATATCCAAATTTTCCCTCAAACTCACCCAGATCTGGATCTGAAGCCCGTCTCTTTCTCTCTCCATTTCTTCTAAACTCCATTTATCCCCATTTTCTTTCTCTAGATTTCAGTCTCTGTTTCTCTCTAAATCACAATCTGGTTTTCCAAACTTTTCCAAAGTGGGTCTCAAGTACATAATCAAAACATAATTCGGGTTGGCGGTGAACAAAGAGCCGAAATTCATCGCATTCGCGAATCGGTAAACTAGGTCCATCATGGATCTTGGGATCAACTTGAGGAGAGAGAAAGGCGAGGCAGAGCTAAAGGATGTAGATACCAAGGCCCGTGGACGTAAATGGAGTTTGAAAACTCAGAACAAAGTTCCACCGCCTCCATCGTCCATGGTCAAAGAAGGAATTGTCTATTTCTCTGATTTCTCCAAATCAAATCTGGGTTACTCTTTTAAAAAAATCAATTCAATTCCTTCAAGTAATTTTTGAAGATGAAGGGGGAATATTATTTATTTTAATCCTTTTTTGAACTGATTTGGAAATTGATTGGATTTATGGATTTGAGATATATTTTAAAACTTTTTGATTTGTGATTGAATAAGTGAGAGAATGGAGTGATTAAAAAATAAAGTTAAGATCTGAGTTTTATATGTGATATGTGATTGAAATTTATTATTTGGGTTTTTTTCTCATTGTGATGCATATTGAGACTTTCAAGAATGGTTGCTTTGGCCTCGTTAACAAAAATTGTCCACGTATTAGCAGAGTTAGTCTATGTGGCATGTCTGTTAGGGTAGGGGTGCTCAAAATTTTTGGTTTTTTACCAAACCGGTTGATACCGGTACTAGCGGTACTGATTTTTTTTGTACCGATTTTTCAGTATTTTAACACTTTTCGGTACCGGTAGCGGTAATGACTTTCTTGAATTTGGTAAAAATTGAAATACCGACATACCAAAATTTAATAATTTAATAATTAATAGTTAATGTTTTGTAATTTTATATATTAAATAATTTTTTATATATATTAATATTTTTTATATAATGTAGTTTTATAAATTTTTTATATATATTAATAATGTTTTGTAGTTTTATTTTATATTAATTATTAATAATAGTTAATGATTTTTTAGTTTTTAAAAAAATTATTTAATTATTATTAATAATTATATATAAACCATGCAGTATAACAAAAAAAAATCAGTACCGATTTTGTACCGAATCGGTACTGAAACCGGTAATTCGGTACCGATTTCGGTTCTTGCTTTTCAGATAATTTTGAATTGGTATCGGTTCGGTATTTTCAATACCAGTTCGGTTTTTTACCGATGAGCACCCCTACGTTAGGGGCAGGGGCACGGTTGGCCTAAATTTTATAACATCAAGTGTACTTTTGGAAAAGAAAAAATAATTTAGGGTGAAAATGGAACATCGAAAAAAATATCAAGAGTATTTTTGGACATTTACCCTTAAGTGTTTAGATTGGGGATTATGGGTTAAGGTTTAGATTTTATATTATGGTTCAATGAGGGATGTACTTTGTTAAATTTGAGGGAGATTTGAGGATGTTATTGTTATTTAAACATAAATCATTATTGTTAAACAAAATTTCACTCACTTTTTGGCGAATAGAGTACACTTGTCGGCAAAATGGATAGAAATGAGTTAACTTGAATTTAAATGTCAAATCACAAACAGTAAATCGATAGTTTCCAAACCATAAGTGATGACTCAATAATTAGGATAAGGTTCAAAAATGCCCCTGATATTTTTTCTAATGTCTACCGAGCACTTATACTTTTTTTATCCAAAAATATCCTTAACGTTACAATTTTGGGTTATTCGTGCCCCTGTCGTTAACAGCTGTGTCAACTAGACTATCATCCGTCCAAATTGATTACGTGGCAGCCACATGGACATACTAAAAATACTAATTAAAAAAATACTAAATACTAATTAAAAAACATACTAAAATACTAATAAAAAAAACTAAAATACTAATTAAAAATACTAAAATACTAAAAAAATAAAAAAATACTAAAAATCAAATTATTTTGTTAATTAAAAAAATACTAAAATTATTTTACTAAATATTAGTATTATATACTTTTTACTAAATATTAGTATAACATAACAAATTTTATTAAATATTTAGTATTATATTTTACTAAAATACGAATTTACTAAAATTTAACGTAATTTTTTTTTCTATTACTAACTTTTTTTTTACTAAAATATAAATATATTTAGTATTAAATTTTACCAAAATAAGAATTTACTAAAATTTAACGTTAAATTTTTTCAATTACTATTTTTTTTTACTAAAATACGAATATATTTAGTATTATATTTTACTAAAATATGAATTTACTTAAATTTAACGTTAATTTTTTCAATTACTATTAATATAATGTTAATATATTCGTATTTTAGTAAAATATAATACTAAATATATTCGTATTTTAGTAAAAAAAAATTAGTAATTGAAAAAAATTTAACGTTAAATTTTAATAAATTCGTATTTTAGTAAAATATAATACTAAATATATTCGTATTTTAGTAAAAAAAAAAGTTAGTAATAGAAAAAAAAATATAATACTAATATTTAGTAAAATAATTTTAGTATTTTAGTAATTTTTTTAATTAACAAAATAATTTGAATTTTAGTATTTTTAGTATTTTTTTAGTATTTTAGTATTTTTTATTAGTATTTTAGTATATTTTTTAATTAGTATTTAGTATTTTTTTAATTAATATTTTGTTAGTATGTCCATGCGGCTGCCACGTAATCAATTTGGACGATTGTTAGTCTAGTTGGCACAACTGTTAACGGCAGGGGCACGAATGACCCAAAAATTGTAACGTTAAGGGTATTTTTAGACAAAAAAGTATAGAGTGCTCGGTATGTGACGCCCCCAAAATAGGCCTATTCCATCCAATCCATTCTGAGTCGCCAAATACATGGTATAGAAATAACTACAGTTTTATTATTACAACATATAAACTGTGAGTTTAAATACAGATATTGCCGTCTAGACAATATCCACACGCAAATAAATCTCCATCATAATTATTGATACATTATTTTATAAAAATGGTGAGGACTACTAAACAACTCTCTCTAGAACCTTCATTCCATACTCCGACTAGTACTCGCTACATTCTCGCCTCCTGAGAAGAAAAATGGAACAAAAAAGGAAAAGGGTGAGGTCAACTAGCCCAGTAAAGAATATTATGACTAAGATAATATACAACAAATTATCGTTAGTCTTCAACAGGGAAAAATCTAATAGAATATAATAGACAACCAGTTTTAAATCAACAACTGCAGCGGAAACAACAATTCATTAGAAGAGTTAAGTAGAGAATGCAAACTACTATCTTCTATATATAAATTTAAAAGTTCATCGTCGATATTTTATCCCTGTAACATCAATCAACATATATATGGAATCAAATATTCATCTTTGCACTACAGGCCAAAGATATTCATCAGTTGGTCATGTTCATCTAAACACATGTTCATCTTTGCACTACGGGCCAAAGATATTAATCAGTCAGTCATGTTCATCTCAACACCTGTTCATCTTTGCACTACGGGCCAAAGATATTCATCAAGAAATCATTCATCTTTGCACTACCGGCCAAAGATATTCAGTAATATCATCATTTAGGATTGAGGATGATGAAAAATATTTTAACGAAACAAATCCAATGAAACAAAAGAAAAAATATTAAGGATTCGTACTTTACACAATTCAAGTTCAAAAATACTTCATAAGTAATCATAGTGGAGTAAAATTCAAGAATGATCAAAACATAGATACAATCAAAGCTAGTATCCATAATAGATATTTTGGACGAAAAGAAGAAATTTTATTTTTTCGGTGAATAGTGTCGTATTCGTGAATAGTGTCGTATACGTGAATAGTACCTCCGACACCAAAAGATAGAAATTTCACAAAAAACATATCATGCTTCGTGAATAATAGCCGTGAATAGTAACTCGTGAATAGTAACTCATCAATAGTAACTCGTGAATAGTAACTCATCAATAGTAACTCATTAATAGTAACCCCGACATGAAAAAGTTTCAAATTTGATAAAAATTCCAACTAATATTTTGGCATAATGATATTGAAGAAATAATATCATTTAAGAAGAAAATAACATCTCTTACCTCGAAAAACAGTACTTCTAGTTGAAACACCGGATAAAGGCTATGACTTGAACTTGCACCGTATAACAATACTCAAAGTATACTCAAAATAATCACAAGAATACGCTCGAGAATATAGAGAAAGAAAACTTCAGTTTCTGGTGTGATTTTCAATTCTAACCTAAGCACCCTATTTATAGGAAATTGCTTAGAACACCAAAGCAGAAAATTTAATTAAATTAATATTAATTATTTTCCACATCTTCCTACGCATCCATGAATCTGAACTCAGCCATCCTAACACATGTTAAAGGAGTCCCAAGCATGTAAAAATGTTTTTCTTAAAAAACATAATTAAAACTTCCAAAAATCAATTATTTCGGAGCTTCAGAACTTCAATAATTCACAATAAATAGCCCTTTGTCAGAAAATTCGAATCTCGCGAGTTTTTATAGGAAATTCAATTCTCTACAACTTTGAAGAAAAAAGTTTTTCCAAATTCCAAATAGAAATTGACCGAAATCCACAAACGGGCAATTTTACAGGCTATAATCAAATTTCAGTCAAGAAATGGGGTCCATCGACACATAAAATATGCTTTAAATATTTGTGGTAACAAAAATACTCCTCCTCCACATATACTCATATATCCCACATTTATCGTAAAAATATCTTTATTATTATATTATTAAAATATAATAATATATTTAAATGAATTATTTTATCAGAAAAAGATAAAATTTCAATTTTCAACAATTGTCACATTAAAAATTTTCTCCATCTATATCCACATAAAATCAATATTTTTCTCATCATATGAATCAATAATTAATTATCCACAAATAATATTACAGAATAACAATATTGACAACCAGGCAGTTCCCAGGAAAGAGGGGGCTTTTCAATAAGAATTTATCCTTACTGGCGCGCAATTAGGTGACCAAACCTCTCCTTAGACAGAACTTTCTAGACATTGCCAATAATGTTATCTAATAATATTATTTAGATAATATGAATTATTGCTTCGATAATGAAAAATACTGTGTAATGATAATTATTGAAACAACAGCAATATAAAATATCAACGCAGTAATTATTGAATCAATAAAATAAAATACTGAACAGTAATTACTGTAACAATTATTGAGTAGTGCCTTCTTACGTAAGAATCAATAATTGGTGCAATACCGTGTGCTACTGTGTTTTAACCACCGAGTATTTTAACAGTATTAACGGTAAAAACTATGCCATTATTTTTAAACAACTTATATTTGTCATTTTTTTCATCCAATCGCTTTTCGTTATGGGGCCCACAAAAGACTGCGTTGTTGTACGAACATTCCCCAACAGCAAGAATATTCCACGACCAAACAAATATTCCCCGACAACAATGAATATTTTATAACCACTTGCTTATTTTAAAATATTTACGTATTTTACCCATAACTATCCACATTAATCAAATCAACCCTTACTATTTCAAAATAATAAATAGAGAAAATTAAATTTCATTAATAATAAGTTGGGGTCTTACGACCTCCCCTCCTTATTAAATTTCGTCCTCGAAATTGACGTACATACTTGGTGTTTCGAAAAGATGAGAATATCTCGCTTTCATTTCCGTTTCCAACTTCCAGGTCATTTCCTCAATAGCATAGTTTCTCCACAAAATATTAACTTTTTGTATGACCTTCGTGCGTAGGACATGCTCCTTCCAATCCAAAATCTTGACAGGTACCTCTTCATACGTTAAGTCTTCGGCTATCTCGTCTTGTTCTAACTCAATAACATGGTTCGGGTCGTCCACATATTTACGTAACATCGATACGTGAAAAACGTTATGAACACGCGTCATACTTGGCGGTAAAACGAGTCTATAGGCCACAATTCCTATTCGTTCGAGAATTTCAAATGGATTAATAAATCGAAGATTTGAGCTTTCCTCACCTCACCGATTCTCGCTTTTGAAATAACAACTTCTTGCACCCCCTTCTTCAAATTCATCAGCTCCGGTGTGTAGCTTGAACAGCTTTAACTTTATCGATTAAAGTCGATTATACTCGTATATCATCACGTGGGTACCTAGAGTTTTCATCTCCGTCTCTATTATTTGTAAATTATACGAAATGAGTCTTTGACAATATCGTACTCGTACTTGTATACGATCTTCTACTCAACACGTCAGCTACCACGTTCGCTTTTCTAGGATGGCATGGTTAGAACATGTGCTGAAATGAGTCTCCTCTTGAGTTCTTCGAAGCTCTTCCCACATTCCTTGCTCCATTCGAACTTTGTATCTCTACGAGTCAGTTGCGTTAATGGAATAGCGATTCGAGAATATCCTTCAACGAATCTCCGATAATAACCAACTAAGCCTAGAAAGCTACGTTTTTCAATTACCGACTTAGGTTGTTCTCAACTGTGACTCATATCCCAACCTTGGATAGCACATTACAATGACACCTATCAGTTTACTATCACACGAATATTTTCCCCTACGGAGAGTCTGGCTTCGGTGCATTCCACAAAGGAAGTCACCAGATAAAGGCTCAGGTACCAAATTCTATAGTTGAATTTTTAACTCCTGAAGTTCAATAGGAGCCATTCGATATGAGATTTTAGAAATGAATTTTGTACCGGGTTCAAAGTCGATACAAAATTTAATATCAGGCTTTGGGAGTAAGCAAAGAAATTCTTCAAGAAATACATCCGGAAAAATCAATAACAACAGGAATATTATTCAAATTTGATGTGTCTTTATTCAAATCCATAACATGGACTAAGAAAACTTGACATCCGTAATAAACGAATGACCTCATGGCTTGATATGAAAATGTTTGACTACAATGGTTTGATTGCTTGAATTCGAATAACAGGTTGCTTAGGAATATGAAAACTAACAACCTTACGAAAGTAATCAATTTCGGCATGATGAGTAGTTAACCTTAAAATCATATCAAAAGCAAATATCTCTATAGAAATAAGGTTAACAGGTAATGTGATAGTGCCAACCTGAATCAAGCAAGATTTCTAAACAACGGATGTAATGAAAGTTTCTCCTAACGGAGTCTCCATAAATAGGTCAAAGTCTAATTTCTCCGTAGTCAAGTTCAAACGTTGAGCGCAAACAAGAGATATAAAAGAATGGGTAAAACCGGTATCTAATAAGGTATAACTTCTTAAGAATTTATAATTAACTAACCCGTGCTAACTTCGTTCGGGTTCCTCGCATTTTGACCAGTCACGACAAACGCTCTTCCAGGAACCGTTGACTTTGACTTTTCTGGGACATCCTTTTGAGTCACCATTCCCGCTGGACTGGGTTTCGATACCGTACAATCTCGAGCGATATGTCCTTCTTTTCCACAATTATAGCATACCTTAAACTGTTGTGGGCAATTTAGGCTGATACGTCCCTCTTTTCCGCATTTATAACATACGACCGGTGGTCTTTCTCCTCCCTTGGAACCAGTTGTTACTGGCGCTGACGTATTCACATGGTCGTTGTTGAATCTCCTCTTTTTAAAATCTCCTCCTGACTCAATTCTTCTATTTTCATGGCCACGATTACCACCAGAGTGGTTACCATTTTTGTCCGGCTTTTTCTTTCTCCGCTGGTTATCGTTATTCTGATGACTGCTATCTTCGGTATGATCCTGGTTATGGTCCCTCGGTTGAACGTACTCGTTATCTCGCTCTAACAACTGAGCCCTGTTGACAACATCTGAATAGAGAGAAAATTTATGAGAAATAAGATACTGACGTATGTCGGGTTTCAAACCTCTCAGAAACATCCGCGTCATATGTTCCTCATTCTCCATCAAATGAGGTGAAAACCTGGATAACTCCGTGAACTTCGCCTCGTACAGGGACACCGTCATGTTATTCTACTCCAGTCTAATAAACTCCACTTTCTTCATATGACGAATACTTTCAGGGAAGTACTTGTTATTGAACTGTTTCTGAAACGTCTCCTATGACATGCTGAGTGCAACTGGATGAGTACGCTTAACAGATTTCCACCAGTAATCTGCCTCGTTACGGAACATAAAAGTAGCGAATGGAACTTTCTGTTCCTCCGTGCATTCCAAGACATCGAATATCTTGGTAATTTGTTTGACCCACGTCTCCGCCTTAATCGGATCCGGCTTTCTCCAGAATTCTGGTGGTCCCAACTCTTTGATTTGCTTGGCTGTGACCACCCGTGAATTGCTATCATTTCTTCCTGTATTTTGAACACGAGTCTCCCTCGTCTGATTTTGCATGAACTGCAAAAAGCTTCTAAACATCCCATCGTTCATCATCTGCTCAGTGGTGTTGTTCACAGGAGGTACATTGCCAGCCTGTTGCACGTTCTCCTCGTTGGTAAGTACAGACATCTCCACGGTCTCATTTACTCCATTGTTAATATTCTCAGTCGACATTCTCAAATACTGTCATAAAACAAGGGTTAATTAAGGAAATCAATATATCACATAATATCCCTATATACTAACCAACTAGCAAATAAGCTTAGGTAGGGCACACTAGCGAAGGATTTACTCGTCTCTCCCCTCCTAGTTCTATTCCCGATCTCCGCCAGAGATCATATCCCTAAGCTTTGATACCAACTGTGACGCCCCCAAAATAGGTCCATTCCATCCAACCCATTCTGAGTCGCCAAATACATGGTACAGAAATAACTACAACTTTATTATTACAACATATAAACTGTGAGTTTAAATACAGATATTGCCGTATAGACAATATCCACATGCAAATAAATCCCCATCATAATTATTGATACATTATTTTATAAAAATGGTGAGGACTACTAAACAACTCTCTCTAGAACCTTCATTCCATACCCCAACTAGTACTCGCTACATTCTCGCCTCCTGAGAAGAAAAATGGAACAAAAAGGAAAAGGGTGAGCTCAACTAGCCCAGTAAAGAATATTATGACTAAGATAATATACAACAAATTATCGTTAGACTTCAACAAGGAAAAATCTAATAGAATACAATAGACAACCAGTTTTAAGTTAACAACTGCAGCGGAAACAACAATTCATTAGAAGAGTTAAGTAGAGAATGCAAACTACTATCTTCTATATATGAATTTAAAAGTTCATCGTCGATATTTTATCCCTGTAACATCAATCAACATATATCTGGAATCAAATATTCATCTTTGCACTACAGGCCAAAGATATTCATCAGTTGGTCATGTTCATCTAAACACTTGTTCATCTTTGCACTACGGGCCAAAGATATTAATCAGTCGGTCATGTTCATCTCAACACCTGTTCATCCTTGCACTACGGGCCAAAGATATTCATCAAGAAATCATTCATTTTTGCACTACCGGCCAAAGATATTCAGTAATATCATCATTTAGGACTGAGGATGATAAAAAATATTTTAAAGAAAACGAATCCAGTAAATCAAAAGAACAAATATTAAGGATTCGTACTTTACACAATCCAAGTTCAAAAATACTTCATAAGTAATCAGAGTGGAGTAAAATTCAAAAATGATCAAAACATGGATACAATCAAAGCTAGTATCCATAATAGATATTTTGGACGAAAAGAAGAAATTTTATTTTTTCGGTGAATAGTGTCGTATTCGTGAATAGTGCCGTATACGTGAATAGTGTCGTATACGTGAATAGTAACTCCGACACCAAAAGATAGAAATTTCACAAAAAAACATCATCATGCTTCGTGAATAATACTCGTGAATAGTAACTCGTGAATAGTAACTCGTGAATAATAACTCATGAATAGTGACTCCGACATGAAAAAGTTCCAAATTTGATAAAAATTCCAACCAATATTTCGGCATAATGATATTGAAGAAATAATATCATTTAAGAAGAAAATAACATCCCTTACCTCGAAAGACAGTACTTCTAGTTGAAACATCGGATATAGGCTATGACTTGAACTTGCACCGTATAACAATACTCAAAGTATACTCAAAATACTCACAAGAATACGCTCGATAATATAGAGAGAGAAAACTTCAGTTTCTGGTGTGATTTTCAATTCTAACCTAAGCACCCTATTTATAGGAAATTGCTTAGAACACCAAAGCAGAAAATTTAATAAATTAATATTAATTATTTTCCACATCTTCCTATGCATCCATGAATTTGAACTCAGCCATCCTAACACATGTTAAATGAGTCCCAAGCATGTAAAAAATGTTTTTCTTAAAAAACATAATTAAAACTTCCAAAAATAAATTATTTCAGAGCTTCAGAAATTCAATAATTGATAATAAATAGCCTTTTTGTCAGAAAATTCGAATCTGGCAAGTTTTTATAGGAAATTCAACTCTCTACAACTTTGCAGAAGAAAGTTTTTCCAAATTCCAACCAGAAATTGACCGAAATCCACAAACGGACAATTTTACAGGCTATAATCAAATTTCAGTCAAGAAATGGGGTCCACCGACACATAAAACATGCTTTAAATATTTTGATAACAAAAATACTCCTCCTCCACATATACTCATATATTCCACATTTATCGTAAAAATATCTTATTATTATATTATTAAAATATAATAACATATTTAAATGAATTATTTTATCAGAAAAAGATAAAATTTCAATTTTCAACAATTGTCACATTAAAAATTTTCTCCATCTATATCCACATAAAATTAATATTTTCCTCATCATATGAATCAATAATTAATTATCCACAAATAATATTACAGAATCACAATATTGACAATCAGGCAGTTCCCAGGAAAGAGGGGGCTTTCCAATAAGAATTTCTCCTTACTGGCGCGCAATTAGGTGACCAAATCTCTTCTTAGACAGAACTTTCTAGACATTGCCAATAATGTTATCTAATAATATTATTTAGATAATATGAATTATTGCTTCGATAATGAAAAATACTGTGTAATGACAATTATTGAAACAACAGCAATATAAAATATCAACGCAGTAATTATTGAATCAATAAAATAAAATACTGAACAGTAATTACTGTAACAATTATTGAGTAGTGCCTTCTTACGTAAGAATCAATAATTGGTGCAATACCGTGTGCTACTGTATTTTAACTACCGAGTATTTTAACAGTATTAACGGTAACAACTACGCCGTTATTTTTAAACAACTTATATTTGTCGTTTTCTTCATCCAATCGCTTTCCGACATGGGGCCCACAAAAGACTGCGCCGTCGTACGAATATTCCCCGACAGCAAGAATACTCCACGACCAAACGAATATTCCCCGACAACAATGAATATTTATAACCACTTGCTTATTTTGAAATATTTGCGTATTTTACCCATAACTATCCACATTAATCAAATCAACCCTTACTATTTCAAAATAATAAATAGAGAAAATTAAATTTCATTAATAATAAGTTGGGGTCTTACACGGTAGACATTGAAGAAATTGTCAAGGGCATTTTTGGACCTTATCCCCTCAATAATTTGGGTAAATCACATGGTTTTTTGAATTTTATTCTAGAATATATTATTCCTTCAAGCTTGAAAGAAAAGATAGGTAAAATGAAAACATGACCACTATTAAACTTTAAGTGTTTTTGGGTATTGAGTCATTTTTTTTGTAAACGCAAATCGAGCCATTTTCTGTTCAAAAATTTGAATATTGAGCCTCCAGGCGCCACATGTGCGTTGACCTGCCTACGTAAAACCGCTGACGTGAACGTTTTCCATTTAATTGCCAAAAATTTGGTAAAACCTATTATTCGAACTCAAAACCTTAACACTTGGTCATGAGTCAGCTTGCGCACCCAAGCCTAACAATTAAACTATCTCAAGGATTAAGTTTTGTAATAAATCATTTCATTTCCCCCAACAAAATATATTTCATTTTAAGAAATAAAATAAAACAAATAAATATTAAAATAATTAAAACACACACTAACATACCAAGAACACACATACAAATTCAAAACACACATACACACTAACACACTAAGAACACACATACAAATTGAAACACACACACTAACACACCAAGAACACATACACATCAATACATAATAATTAACCAAAAAAAATTTCACCTTTACTGTAATAATAGTAAGTTAAAATCACAGTGTTATCTATAACTAACAGCTACAACATCAATTCAAGTGCACCAAACATGATTCCCACAATAAACCACGGCAACATAATTAACTTTAATAAATAATATTCTAATAAATCACAGTACTTATTAGTTTCATTATTAATGACTTATATATATATATATATATATATATATATATATATATGTATATATATATATATATATGAACACGCACTCACATAAGAAAAACCAAACAATATGTTGATTCAAAAATATATTAAGAGCTTTTTCATGTTGCATTAAACATATTTTACAGCTTTTAAATTCAAAAACACACACTAACACACTAAGAACACACATACAGATTAAAAAAACACACACACACACTAACACACCAATACACAATAATTAACCAAAAAAACATAAAATTAAATATATAATTCACTTGAATTATAAATAATCTAACATAAATATTGAAACTAATCAATTCGTGAAAGCCCGTAAATCCTTTAATGTATTCAATTATCGGGCCTAATTGTGGGATGTTGCCCACAACATGATCAAGTCGGCTGATGCCAAAGTCCAGGTCAGGCTACGACGAAGTAGGACCCATGGGTTCGAATCCCGATAAAAATAAATGGGTCCTTAACATTAATATACAACAATTAAAAAGTATTTACAAAAATAAACACAAACAACATATTTACAAAAATAACGCAACATAATATTAAGCTTACTAAAATTAGGGATCTTTTTTCTCCCTACACGTCAGTTACTTCTCTCTCATCTCCAACCGCTCCTAAAATCAAGCGACTGAGATCCAAAATTCGAGCAACTGAGATTCAAGCAACTGAAATCCAAATCTTCTGTCGCGACACACCTCTGGGATCGGAGAAGACGAACGAAACTTTTTGTTGCGACGGCACGCTGAGATCGGAAAATAACATACAAAATCAACAGCAACTTCAAGTTCAGTAACGAAACAGTACAATCGAACGGCAGTGATTGTTGAATACAAAATCACAGCAACTTCGATACAAATCTGAATACTGAGGTATGTGAGATTAAAATTCATATGCATATAGTTACCTATGGAGACCACGAATTCCTATATTGATTACCTTTCTTAAGTTTTTCACACTTCAAATAGTTACTGCAATTTCCTATAACGTTTGGATGATTCATTGATATGTTTTTTATTATGGTTACTAAATATATATAAATTAGTTACTGATAATTGTGTATTTGTTTGTTAAATAATGTTTATTTGATGGCTTTATAATTTTTAAATGAGTTTGGTTACCTTCATGGAACTGTTGGTTACTTTATAATGTTGTCTTGTTTACTGAATAACACTATAATGTCTAATGTTATTTTGGTTACTGTCTAATGCTGTCTTGGTTACTGTGTAACAATATATTGGTTACTGATTAATGCTGGTTCGGTTACTGTGTAACATTATTATAATGGTTACTGAATATTTGGTTACTGTCTAATGCTGTCTTGGTTACTGTATAATATGTATTTAGATACTATAAGGTGTTTATTTGGTTACTCTATAATGTTATTGTGTTTTATAATTATTTCTTTTATATTGGTGGTTACTTATTGACTACATTGGTTACCTTCATACAACTGCTAATCTGATTATATATATTGGTTGTTGTATACAATTTAATTGGTTATAATATAATGTTTATTTGGTTGCAGTAACCATTTGGAAATTTCTGTCCAATTTGGAGTGTCGGATTTTGGCGTTTTTAGATCCTAATTTCATTGGAAACGGGTCAACGATCAAAAGTCACTAGCTTCGCTGGTGAACTGCAGGGTTTTTTGGTCGAATTCCATCATTTAGGCCTTCAAAATTGCATGTAAAAATTTGGTTTATTTTCTGGTTACTAAAATTATGTAATTTGGTTACTGTCTAATATTAATTTGGTTACTTTACAATGTTTATTCAGTTGTTAGACAATGGCTATTGACAGTAACCAATACAACAAATTTAATTATTTATAGGAATATATAATTGTTTACTGCTAGTAACCATTAACCACATGGTTGCTAACATTTTTGATGGTGTACAGTAACCAAAATTAATGTTGATTAATATTTTAATTTTTGATTCCATCATGAGTTATCAATATAAAGTAAACATATACATTGAACAATTGGTAACTGTTCTGAAATATTTTTATGTAAATTTGATTATTCATCTAAAATAAAATGGTTATCTCTATATTTATATTTAGTTACCAACTGGCATAGACCATCTCCAAATAACTTTTATAACTATGTAATTTAAAAGTATCCATCAGCTAGATAAATGGGAACCCTCACATGTACATTAAGCACTTGATAACTGTTCTGATATACGTTTTAATTATTTGGTTACTAATAAAAAACTAAAATGGTTACCCTTATAATAACTAAAATCCCTCACTGATTGTACAATAATAGTAGTCAAACACAATTAAATAACAGTAAAACAAATATAATAAATAAGTAACCAAATAGTTACATAACAGTAACTATAATATGTTTTAATGGTAACCAAAACATAAAACAACCTGTGTATCCAGCATCCTGTAATGAATGTGATATTGTTTGTTTAGGAAACCCAATTATACTATGACATGTACATTTCACAATTGATATATGTCCTGAAACAAGATTGTAACTCTCTGGTTACTATCAAAACAATAGTTGGTTACCTTTATATACATATTTGGTTACCAACTGTACATCTCAAACAATGTATCCAACACAACTTAAAAGATACAATAAATAATAACTAAAATATCTCATTGATTGTACAATAATAGTAGTCAAAAACCATTAAATAACAGTAACCATAATGTAACATAATAAAACAGTAACCACATAATTATATGATAGTAACCAGAACAAGTTTTAATGGTAACCAAAATATAATAAAGAAGTAACCAAATAGTTATATAAAAAGTAACTAGAACGTGTTTTAATGGTAACCAAAACAGAAACAACCTGTATATCCAACCCAGTTTAGGCAACCCATGTATACTCTCACATATACATTTAACACTTGATATATGTCCTGATACAAGCTTGTAACTATCTGGTTACTTCTAAAAAATAAAATAGTTATCCTTCTATACATGTTTGGTTACCACACTGCATCTTTAAAATAATGTATCAGACACAACTTAATACGAACCAACAAATAATGTCAAATAATTGATTATATAATCAAATATGTAATTTCATTTACATAAGCTCCAATAAACATTACATACTCACTAACCATAACAAATGGTTATGGATATCCAACAAAAATCAAAGTACGAAACATAATTCATAATGACAAGACAACGATAACTGAACTAATCAAAATTTGGTACAAATCTTCTTGAAACTTGAGCTTTTTGGTTGCTGCTACTTTCTTCTTCATGGTTGTTCTCATTCTCTAGAAAAGACTTCCGCATTATGAACCTGTGGGAGGAAGAGAAATACCTTGGGATTAGTGAATAGAGAGCCCATGTAGGATGTGTTTGTGGAAATGAAAGTAGAAAATAGCATAAACCTTGTAGAATATATTTGAAGGGATTTATAAAAAATATAATACATCAATGTATACTAAGTAAATACATGGTAACCAAAAATCATAAACTAACAGTAATAAAAAATATATTAAAGAAGTAACCAAACAGTTATATGTTAGTAATCAAAATATATTTTAATGGTAACCAAAATCATAAGCTAACAGTAACAAAAAACATACTAAAGAAGTAACTAAACAATTATATGTTAGTAACCAAAATATATTTTAATGGTAACCGATACATAACCAACATATAGACCAAACACATTTTAGTCAATCCATGTATACTAACCAAATACATGGTAACCAGAACAACACAAAATAATACCCAAAATCCAAACTCAATAGAACAAAAATGGTATCCAAATCATAAATTAACAGTAATAAAAAACTTACTAAAGAAGTAACCGACATTTATATGATAGTAGCCAAATATATTTTAATGGTAACCAATACATAAACAACATGTACAACAAAAACCAGTAACCAAAATATAATACAGAAGTAACCAAACAGTTATATGATAGTAACAATAATAAAATTTAAATCAGCACACCTTTAAAATTTTTTGGGTTGGTAATATCTTCTGGCTATGAACTTGAGCTTCTGTCTTAACTACATGAACATCAAAATCAGAATCCAACTGCACAAACCCAAATAAATTTCTTCAAGTCCTTAATAAAATCACCCTCTATTATTATTTTCCTCTTTCCATCCTTCTTTCTTGTATCAATCATTCTATACAAAACATAAAAATAATACAAATCCAAACGATCAATACTCCATTCTGTTAGAAATAGCGTATATATATGATCATATTGACAATTAATTAGTAGAATGAGAATTAACAGAAATTAGAAGCAGACCTTAAAGAGAGAAACCAAAATTCTTTCAGTTGGAGAGATAGTTGGAGAGAGAAAGTCGCGTATTCGACTGTGTGATTTGTTGATTAACAAGTGCAACAAAAGTAAATTAAAAAATAATTAATTTACGCCACCAATTTGTCTAACAAACTGTGATGAAGAAGAAGAAAAACCACCAGATAATGATCCCCTAAATTAAGGAAACTACCCATTAATATTAATCCCTTAATTTAAGGACTTTTAATTGTATTAGTATTGATAATAAAAATGATAAAATGTTTTATTTTTGTAATTATTTTATGAGTGTATGATTTTTGTAATTACTTTCATAAATGTACTAATATATGTAATTAATCCAAAATAAATTGGGGTTAGGGTTTGATTGTTGATTAAAGTTGATGTATCGTAAAACGACGTCACCGTACAGGGGCATGGTCATTTAATTGGATGGGAGGGGAATATGGCTTGGCGCCGTGGGAGATTTTGGCGGAGTAGGCAAGGGCGGCGTCATTGACTTCGATGGCGATGGAGCGGACGACGAGGTCATGGGTGACAGTGGACAAAGGGACCTCAGATCATCCAAATTTCAATTTCCAAATCAAATCCGATCTCAGACCATCCAAATTTCAATTTCCCTCCACAATTCCTCCGATTTCTCCAATTTTCAATTCTTCTCCCAAAACCCCAAACTAAGGGCTCAATCTCTCTCCTCACATAATTTTAATTACTACTAGAATTACACAAATTCAGTATGTCGGCTTCTCGAGCTTCGAATCAACCGTCGGAGCAGATTTAATGAAACCATCGTTCAGATATTACCACCGTTTTCTTTTGGCGGTCGTCGTACTCAAGTCACCTGTAAGTTGGGGAATTTTGTTATGATCTGCTATGTGTGCATTTTGTAAATTAGGGAATTTAATTATGATCTCCTTACTTTCGTAGTGAACTTTTGATTATTGACGATTTTATATTTGTTGAAATGTTAAAAGGTTCGACTTTTATGTTGTTTACAGAAAATAATAATTGAAATTAATTATCTTATTTTATTAAATTTAATATTAGTAATTTTTATAATTCAAATGAATTATATATTTAATTTTATGTTTTTTTTGGTTAATTATTGTATATTGGTGTGTTGGTGTGTTCTTGCTATGTTAGTATGTTTAAATTTGCATGTGTTCTTGGGGGATGTGTGTGTATTTGAATTTGTATGTGTTCTTGGTGTTAGGGTGTTTTAATTATTTAATATTTATTTCTTAAAAGGAAATATATTTTGTTGGGGAAAATGAATTAATTAGTATAAAACTTAATCCTTGAGATAGTTTAACTGTTAGGCTCGAGTGCTCAAGTGATCTCATTACCAAGATTTTGAAGTTAAGGTTCTGAGTTCGAATCTTAGGCTTCACCAAATTTTTGGCAATTAATTGAAAAACGTCCACATCAGCAGTGCCACGTAGGCAGGTCAACGCACATTTGACACCTGAGTGTTCAATGTCCAAATTTTTGAATGTTGACCAAAAGAAAGTTGCTCAATACCCAAAACACCTAAAATTTAGTGATCATATTTGCAATTTACCCCAGAAAAGATAGTTAAAACCCAAGAAAAGATGGTACAGCTTCTATTGATACAGAGATCGAGGATTTGAATCCTGATAAAAAAAGGTAGCAGCTCAAGAGATGGTCTCCTCCCCACCTAGATCCCTCCCAAATTGCATTTGCATTCAATCAATCTTAAGAGCATTTATAGATTTGAAATAAGGGTTTAAGAATTTTTAGAGATTCAACACCAATGAAAAAATGTAGTACAAAAACAGACTGAACTCACTAATTTAGACAACATCACCAAGGCCATAATATCCTGACAAAGTTTCGGGAAAATGTCATATATCAGATACAAGTATGTTCTATGAAGGTTACCTCTCGGGGAGCAGCAGAGAAATGTATATCATTTATCTTTCATATTATTAGTTTGTCACTGTCATGAGAACCCAAGCACGATGTATAACAACATTATTTACAAGCCAAGCTGAAAGTCTCGTCATATTAAAGCCCTTCTGCATTAGTTTCTCCTATGTGACCATCCTGATCTGACGTCCCTTTTAACCACTCCTCTAGTTTTGCTTCTTGATCAGACCTAAATGCTTCAAAGTTTTCTGACAAAGACGATAACTGATCATTGACCAAGCTTCCATCAATTTGAGATTCATCAAGCTCATTAGCAATCTGAGATAGTGGAAATTCTTCGACTTCCATGCTTGGCATAATTGAAGAGGTGTTGACAACTGTAAATGGCAATGTTGGATTACGATAGAATGGAAGGTTTTCAGATGTTGATCGTTTCAATTCAGTAGAATCAAACTGAGGCCATTTCAGGCTGCCTGCTCTTTCTTTTGCCGACTTGAAAACTGTCGTAAAATAATTACTAGTCCTTTCAACTTCTTCCTGAGACAAATCTGCTTCATGACCCCAAGTTGTCGAGACCCAAGAGCTAGTTCTTCCCATTTGAAACCGTGAACTTGGGTTATTAATTAATCCCTTTTTTGGTTCTTTAGTTGACATGATAACTAGAGATTTCTTTATGTCTTTGATCATCTCATTAACAATGGGAAAGCCGCATTCTTTCATTGACCTCATCATGGCGATAGAATCCTCAGAATCTTCTGTATGCAAAGTCATCACCCGGGACTTATCCTCAACCTTGTTCTTGAGATTGACAAGATTGGGCACAGTACTTTGTGTGTGTTGTTGAACATAGAAAAGCCCCACAGAGGGCTCATTAGCCAAGTACTTTATCATCTCTGCCAAGCATTCGGTTATCTCCAAAAAACCGTCAACTGTGGAGAATCCATCCATATTGTTGAAGGAGACTGGCACTTCATCACTGGTTATGCCAAGGAATGTATTTCAAAGGAGGCAGAAGGTCAACAATGTAATTCGACGTATCACTAACTTTAGCAGTAAACCAGATACATAGAATAAAGGAAAGCAACAATGCTCAAAAACATTTTGAATGAACCAGTAGTTTGTACTTTCAATTTCATTGTTATTAGAGGCTGCTGGTTCTATAATAGAACACATGGGGTGATTCAAATTCAATTATTAGACACATGAAAAAACATCATATCACATTTCTCCACATTCTAATAATACTTTCAATTTATACACATGGGGAATTCACCATCTTTATGAATTAATGTGACGACTTGTGCAATTTGATGTTTCTGTTCTCATTACCTTCTAGCAGATCAAAAATGAAAATATATATATATATATATATATATATATATATATATGAGGAATGATTCATATCATCTATTTGCTATGATCAAAAATTGGCAATAGCATCTCTAACGTCCGTTACAATAATCAATGGTTTAGATTAAAAAAGAAATCTCGGTGTCCGCTAGAAATTCTAGCGGACTGAATCAAAGTATTTTTTGGACGATATGCCCCATTTAGCTCAACTCAAATACCGATGAAGTAGCAACACTTGGGAACCAAATTTTTAAACAGTCCACTAGTCCCGGAATCGTATCTCTGAGCTCCGGCGGAAACATCTGAACTTTCTCTTTTTCGATCGCCGTGAGTGATTTGGGCACACTACTTTCATTGCAATCGAATCAACGGAAACTGCATCAATATTAAGATCCAACATCTCTCCTCTTCAATTAGTTTTATAAATTGATTTTTCGAAAAACCCAGAAGTAACTAGTAGAGGAATGAAAATGAAAAGGGGTTAACTATATAGAGGGAAACTGAGAGATCAGATCCGGTTAACCGACACTTGGCAAAGACCCAAATAGAAGTAAACAGAAATTCAGAGACCGATGACCTTGTCTTAATCTGTAAATGTAACGGCTAATCAAAAGGGAAGTATGAATAAGACAGAGAAGACGAATAAGGCTCAAGCAGAATAATATGATGAGTATTTGTATTACTTAAGTTCTCTAGAGCTAAGGGATCAGTCAGAGAAAGAGAGATTTCGTTGAAATTGGGTAATTGTGCATAAAGCGTCAAAAAGTACTTTGATCCAGTCCGCTAGAATTTCTAGCGGAACAGCGAGATTTCTTTTTAATCTAAAACATTGATTATTGTAACGGATATCAGAGATGCTATTTGCCAATTTTTGAGATGCTATGGATCATTCTCATATATATATATATATATATATAGATATATATATTATATATATATATATATATAGACTGTTAAGGGTACTAACTATTAGATGTTGAACTCTAACTTGTTCATTTAGATTTATGTAGTGAGAAATCGGAGACCACTTTTTATGGGGACGTTTTCATTCTTCACCTAGTCCTTAGTAGCTTTGACAAATGTAACCGATTAAGTTGACTTTGGAAACGCGCTAAACAGGCCTATAGGTTTGCTTTTCTGGGATCGGGTCTTATATTAGGAGGTCTGGGAGTGGAATTAATACCCTATGGAGAAACACTTGGCTTTTTATAAGTTCTGGGAACAACTTAAGATGTAAAGTCAACAGTAAGAAGTCTAGGTCTTGCTTTCATTTCTTAAATAGTTATAACAGTCAAACTGTAATAACTAAATATTATATATATATATATATATATATATATATATATATATATATATATATATATTCTTCTCGCTTAAAATATTTGAAAATCTGACTTTCCCTTCCCTTCATTATGCTTCACTGAAACCAGTGCAAGACTTGGTAGCTGCTTTTATAATCCCCCCTCGATCACATGCATTTACAACAGTCAACTGTCAAGTGTTTTTTTTTTGTAGTTGTTTTTTTTTTTTTGGGGGGGGGGGTGGTTGGAACCTTGAAAAGAATGATAGTCATATGACTGAGATATCAGAAGAGAATCACAGTTTCAGTTGGCAAACCCGCAGCGGTAAAGATATCGATGAGTCAAAATTAGACTGGAATATCAAGACGGACAGAGTATGTGTATGTTGATAATTTAAATACTATCAGAATTGGAAGTCTGGGAAAGAGATGCTAATATCCAGGAAAGGAGAAATATACATAAACAATGGGAAACTGCTTAGCATAACAATGTTCTATACAAGCTCTTAGTTCCCTATATTTATTATGTCTAAACATAGAACCATTGGCATATGTCAAGCTAACTTTTATTTTTACACTCATCTATATTATATAGCGTGAGATTTTTTGTAACTGCTTCTTGGTGATTTTGGGTCACATATACATGATAATCTTATCAAGAATTTTATCTACTTTCCTCTCATTTTCCCTATTTTCCCTCTATGTTTTAATTATCTCCCTTTTTTCTCTCACCACTTTCCTATTTTTTCTCCATCACCCTATTTTTTTTTACTCGCACAGTTAATTTACGGTTTCTTTTTCTCCACTTTATCATTCTAATGTCTGTGTAATTTTCTAGATATATTTTTTCCATCGGAAATTTTATTTGTTACATAATTTCATTTTCATTTTTTTTTCTGCAATTTGTATTCTCACGTGCGTAGCGCGCATGCGTTGAGACTAGTTACTATAATCCTTGGAAAATGATTCAGCACGTACAGTTAAAATCTTTCAAAAAGAATAGACCCTCAAGGG